>JBBPCY010106118.1:0-19683 GCA_037974405.1 Brachyalestes nurse | reverse complement strand
TATGTTTGTAAACTTGTGGGAGGGCTCTTTGAAACCCTAAGACCCTCAGCTATTGGTTAAAGAAAAGAAATTGACATTAAAATCCTCCTATTACGGCGCACCATGGCGGAAGCTGCTGCGCTAAAATCACCGTCTGGGCTAAAGGCGGATGTTTGGTAACACTTAACCAAGCCAAACTAGTATTAACACAAAGAAATATGTAAATAAATCAATATTGAATCGAATCAGATCGAGAATTGAATCGGATCATGACATTGTGAATCAGAATCGGATCGATTCAGGAAATCGGCAACAATACCCAGCCCTAAAATATATATATATATATATAGATGTTACAATATAATAAAATACTACACCAACGGTACAGTATAAAATAAATATTATATAGTAAATTATGAGTAAATTAAAGGAAAGAAATTGGAACAAATTTACAGTGACACGCCGAAGTGAAGTGCCGAAAGATACACGGTGCCTAATCAGGGCTGATCTGATCTACAGGAGTTCCAGTATGGAAGATTATAAGCACAAAAATTCAAATGGCAAATCATTTTGCAATTGGCAATTCAATATTCAATCAGAGCATGTAATTTAAAAATACATGTTGCAATTGGCAATTCAGTGTGTAAAGTGGTGATGCGATCCTTAATTCTTTTCAAAATATTTGGAATAAAAAATCAGATGACAATTCACTGAATTGCATATCGTATTGCCATGTTTTTTTTGCCTTTTTATTCAAATGGCAATTCATTTTGCAATTCAATAATCAATCCTATCATGTACTTTGAAAATTGTTTTGCAATTGGCAATGCAATGTGCAAAGTATTGATGTGATCCTTAGTTCATTTAAACACATTTTGTATAAAAAAATAGGATAACTGCATTTCCTGTTGTCAAGGGTTGTCAAGGCCCTTTATTCAAATGGCAATTCATTTTGCAATTGTCAATTCAATATCCAATCTCTTTATTCAAATGCAATAGCGCCCCCGGCAATTGCATTGCATAGCGTCCTGGCAATTGCACTGCACAGCGTTCCAGCGATTGCATTGCATGTTAGGAAGAAAAACTCAATTGATAATTCTCAACTGTCAGACCGCTCATCAAGGTGGGCCTTTACTAACAATGTCACTTCCTGTCACTTCCAATGTCACTTTCTGGCCTCACCAGAATCAGTTCAAATGAGTGATTTGTTCAGTTAGAGCAGTGATTCTCAAAGTGTGGGGTGCAAGAGACCTGGGAAAAAGTTATACAGAACTAATGTTTAACATCCAAGTAATTTTCACATCGGTTACGTTAGCAACCTGTTCATTCACTGCTGTCAGAGCCTTAGAGGGTAAAAATGGACAGATATTTAACAGGTACTAAAAGATAAATGCTTCTGAGAGAAACAAGGCAAGTGCCGACAACCAGCAAAAAACAAGACAAAAGGAAATATGACAATGTAATGGCGACAGAAGAGTGTGTTGCAGCTATTTCTGCTTTAGCAGATGACGTGGTATCTCGATAACAGGTCTCCCCACTTCCCGCCTGGTTGCACCTGTCCTGTGTCAAATCCAGTAAAGCTGGAAAGTTCATCTTCCCTCTGTGAGAGCGAAAACAACCTATCAAACGCATCTATGGCCAATCGTTTTCCAAGTCATAAGCTAAAGCAGAAATAGCTGCAACAAGCTCTTCTTTCGTCATTACTCTAAATCAGTGGTTCTCAAACTTTTTCTCTCATTCCCCACTTGGCAGGAAGAAATAATTTTACGCCCCACCTCAACAACACAAAATAGAAAAGTCTAAGTGTAACTTTACTTTATTTAGATAACATTAATTAGCAATAATTTATTCAGTAACTTTTGTTGTGCAAAAAAACAGCTTTCACGCTAAGAAGACATTTAGAGTCATTACAGACTGAACTTTAATGTTGCATTTCTGGCAAAGTGCAACGCAAACTAATGAAGCAATTTAGTAACAAATGTCACAGAATGTTATTTAATTTGTTCGGTCTTAGGCACGTGCAGGGAGGAGCAGAGGGGGCTTGAGCACCTGCCCCTTTATTCTTGGGTACCCCAAGAGCCCGTTTCTTGAGGCATTTTTTTATGTATGTGTGCACTTGTGGAGTCCCGCCTGCGCTCCTCAACAATAACATTTAACTATTAATCACAATTTTGCTAAATAAAAGGGTCTGGCCTGCATCAATCACATAATGACCATTACCAATGCTCATTCTTGAGGGCAGAGCGCGCTGGTTATGAGCTGGGAACGAGCTCGCAAAGAGCACACACATTTTTTGCCGGCTGTGCTGTGCGGAGCTGTAGGGGAAACACACAAATTAATTGGGAGATGTAGACTGATACAACACAAACCAGTAAGTAGGGTGTACAGCGTACACTATAGTCCAGGGGTCACCAACATGGTGCCCACCGGCACCAGGGTGCCCCCAAGGACCACGAGTAGTCCGCGGCCCTGTTCAAAAAATAGCACATCTCACCAGTGAGCAGCGTCTAACATTTAATTTTATCCTGTTGCTATTTTTCTTTAATCAAATTTGCATTTATATAGATTTTTAAACGACAATATCTAAATGAAAGCATTTAAGATGTGTGTATTATACACATTTAGATCAGTTTAGGTAAACTCTGTTGTAGTGTAATAAACTGGTAGCCCTTCGTATGACTCAGTCCCCGTGAAGTAGCTCTCAGTTTCAAAAAGGTTGGTAAATCCTGCTATAGTCTATAGCACACAGGAGTATTAGGTTATTATGTACACGTTGTTAAGTTGTCTTGTTGCAACTGAAACAAATGAGCATGCTGTGTGTGCACTGTATTAACTGCACAAATGGTGGTATTAGCCGCTAGCTAACTGGGTGAGGGTGTCATGGGTCTGTAACTCTGTCCACCGTTTTAGGGAACATATTTTGTTTTAAAGTAAGTTATTAAATATTAAAAAGACACACACTGTATTGTTTAATCAGCTACTATCTCTCCTATGGACTTTCTAATGTCTACAATCTTCAAACTCCATTTGAATTTTTTGTTTATAATTTTCCATACCACGGAGCATCTTGAGTGTTCTCGTGGTTTTTATTTTGTTCTTCTACAGCCCTGTGTTTTTATTACTGTAAATTAAATTAATTTATTACTGTATTTACCTGCTTATACCAAATGACAGCACATACCAAAGAAAACGCCTGTGCATGAGTTACAGTACAGTCTATACAGTGGTAACACTAGCACTGCGGGCGACAGCAGTTCAGTGTAAACTGTACATTACGGATACGGGTTTAACTTTACATTTTCTTTAAGGGTAATGTATCACGCTGAGTTTTTTTTTACCACATCACAAATTTGCGTTTTTTCACTATATGCGGGTACTCTTGGAATGTAACCCCCCATGATTTTCGGGGGCTTACTGTATATAGTATAAGCAGGGTTAATACAGTAATAAATAAATGTAATTTACAGTAATAAAAACACAGGGCTTTAAGAAGAACAAAAACATGAGAACACTCGAGATATTCTCATGTGGGACTGCAGCGTCACAGGGCAGCAGCCAATCTGCAGCAAGGAGAAATAAATAACGTTCTTTGATTGGCTATTTTCAAACATCCTACCTCTGAGTACAGCGGTATTTCATCATCCCAAGATGCGCTTTCTTTGTGTTCTCTCGACAGAACAAAAAAAATCATACAGCTATATTTTATATGGAAGTGCAGCAGAATTTACATTAATATTTACGTTACAAAATTAGTAAATTATATTTTTCTTAATAATTTAGCACTAAAAGGCACAAAAATTATATATGGCCACGGAAAAAGTGGAATGTATAAGATACAAGGTGCCTAAATAAAGGCATTCAGCACCAATCAACCGCCTGATCACCTAGAATCTTCAGCACCTGTTTCTTCACTGGTTCAGTTAGATGTGCTTTGTTCTGCTTGAATGATTCATATGTGTGGCTTAACAAACAAAAAACATTCCTCTGAAACTGGTCAGGTTCAGGGACTGGACTGAAAATGAGAGACTTTAAGAGTCCTTCAGAAAGCCTGGATAACTGTTCTTCAAGACCACATTAAAAATGCAAGAAAGGCTGGATCACTGGAAGATAAATATGAAGAAATTGGGCTTAAGACTTTTGTACAGTACTGTATCAGCCAGTTAAAGTGATAAATTATAAATCATTAGAAATAACTTAATTGTGCATGGGGCTTTTGCAAGTTCATTTTTTGTAACATCACAAAGACAGTGAATTCAATACAATATAATTTTCATATAGAGGAAACTTAAACAAAACAGTGTTTTCTTATGACAAACTATTTTACTAAAAGTAACCAAACAAGGACATTTTAAAATAGAAAAATAAACATGAAATAACAATAGATAATGTCAGAAATGTGTCCCAGTACCACTAAATTATGGGCCTCTGGTGGCTGGGAGGGTCTATTAACTTCTTCAGAATCAGGAGTGAGCGTGACGACAGTACCTGGCTGAGTTAACGGTCATTTTAATTGGATAAAGGCCTCTTGGCCATATATCAGTTGGGTTTCCACGGCCACAGAATGTGGGACACCTCTCAGAGTGTTCTCCTGACATGGGCGGCCTTTTGTTGTGTCTATTCTGAGCTTAGCCTGTGGTCGCTAACTCACTGATTTATACCACCCAGGAATTTGGAGTGGGAGTGCAATGACCACCCCACACACACAAGTTTGTATTACTATCTTTGTGAATACATTTAATTGACTTGTGTATTAATGTACAGTACTGGCCAAAAGTTTTGAACCCCTCCTGTAATAACACCTGGAAAGTGTCCGATCAGAATCAGAAAACTTTATTTATCCCGGAGGAAATTGCTTATGTGGTGACTACCACAACACACAGACACAGAGAGACACAAGGCACCAGAATAATGTAAAATAAAAAGTAAGATAAAATACAATATTAAAATAAAATCAGTCTAATATAAGTCTAAATAGAATCTAATAAAAATCAGTATAAATAAAGCAAAATCTGAGTAAAATCTGTCGAAAGAAAACCACCACACTATGAATATATGAAGTAGTAATATTGCACATAGGATTGGCAGCAACAATACAGTCAAAGCACCTCCGGATGGAACACTATCAGTCATTGACTGACCTCCCCAAAGCCCAGAGCTCAACACTACTGAAGCAGTAAAGATAGTCTGGACTAGAGTTTTGATTCTCGGCCAGAACCCAAGCCCGGCCTGGCCCACGGGTCGGGTCGGGCCGATATTTCCTGCTACTATTGTCGGGCCGGGTCGGGCCAGTTTACACTGAACTGCTGTCGCCCGCAGTGCTAGTGTTACCACTGTATAGACTGTACTGTAACTCATGCACAGGCGTTTTCTTTGGTATGTGCTGTCATGTTAGCCTATTTGGGAGGACCAGAGTGTGCTCGGAGTGTCAGTTTATGAACGCACCCACAGTTGAGAACGTATGTTATAACGGGCCACGTATAAAAAAATTGTCAGGTTTAAATCGGGCTCGGGTTACAGTTAATGTGACGGGCCGGGCTGGGCTCGGACACAAGGTGCACGGGCTTGGGTAGGGTCGGGTTTAATTTTTTGGGCTCGATCTAAGCTCTAGTCTGGATAGAGAACATCAAAAGACAGCCAACAGCTAAACAAGAGCTTTGGAACATCCTTCAAGAAGCCTGAAGAACTATTCCTGAAGACACTTAGAGAAATGACAGGAAAGCTTGTCTAAGAAAATTTAGGCTGTGAACGGTGGTTATAACGGTGTTTAGAACAAACACTGACTTTAAAGCTGGTTCGAATTAAACACAACCTATTTGTGTTTATACTGTACATACTGTACTGTGTATACATGTGTGTTTGAACATTTTGCAGTAAATCACTGTACCGACCTGCTGTCTCATTTTTCTACAAATTAAAAAGAAATGAGGGGGTCAAGACTTTTCCACAGTGCTGTATGTCAGTATTGCAGCACCAGCACCTAAACCTGACCCCTCACCTTTGACCTCAGTAACCAAACGACTCATTCTGCACTTTTAGCTTTTCAGAAAAGTTGAATTTGTGGTGAAAAACATAACAAGGGCCAGCAAAAGCCCTCCGCTTTTAAAGATTTACCAGTATTACTGTCATTATGGGAACATATGGTCCCTATGAAGAGATAAATACACACACATATACTTATACACATATACACACTACTGCATTTCTCCTAGTCAGAAACCAGCTCCTGTGTTGCCATGGTGACAGAGGTTAACACAGTCATAGTGATAATTGCCTGGTTTCATTGATTGCGCTGAGATCTGTTACTGAGAAGAAAGTATTTTGATGAGGTGGCTCAGCAATAAAAATCAATGACGTATACATGGAGGAACTTTTTTGGAAAAATAAAAGAAACTTATTTCATTAATTAAAAAAAATAAAAAATCTTTTATTTGTCTGATGAGAAGTAAATCATCTTCTTATTTGGAGATTATTGAAGCCTCGCTTGCATCTCCTAAATCCCCATTTAGTAGAAACAAGGAACAAAAGAAAAAATCAACTTCAGACAGAAGTTCTTCTGCTGTTTTCATCAACTTCTCAGTTTTGTTCTCTTTAACAACCTTATGGGTCTCAATACTGTTTGACTTTGGTAGTTCTGAGTCTTGAATTTAATCACTAAGACAAATTTCAGATGTTTTACAGACTGATTTATAAAAACACATTTTCTTTTGGATCTTCTGATTTATCTGAAGATCTGATTATCTGAGACAAATAAAGATCACACCAGTGAGAGAAAATAAATTTCATTTTAAGATCTCTTTTAAATTTCATTTTATGATTAGAAGAGGCTCTTTCTCAGGAGCCGAATTTAAAAAGTGGGAGAAAATGTTATATTGAGGTTAAACAGAGCTCAGAAATGTTCATGATATATAGGCCGGAAAAATGAAGATCTTTTTCTGAATTTTCCTTTAATCTGGCCCCCAGATTCTATTCTGTTTAGCTAGTAGTACACTTCACAGTTAACATGCTGCTAACTTCATCATGTCCTCTACTCACTTCACTCAGGCTGCATCACGTTTATCCTTTAACACATTTCCTGACACTGTACAGCACAAAAAAATCACATATTTTGTCTGCATATGTGCTTTCTCAACTTTTATTTATTCTAACTCTCACTTTTCTCCTCCTATGCTGCTTTTATCTCTTTGCAATTACTATACTTTTTGAAACTTATTCAATCGCTGTAAAACACTTTTAAAGATTCTGGATGTGAGGACAAAATGCTATGCAATGCTAACCAACTATACCATATTAGAGAATGTTTTAAGCTGTATTTATGTATTTAGTGGTAAAACATATATTTGTGGGCAAAACGCTATCATTTAATCAGCAGCTCGGCGCAAAGAATTAACAGTTCAGTACTGCTGTGATGCTATGTCTGAAGTTAATTCTGAATAGAGGCTGTGATATGAGATAAACAAAAAAGGGTCTTACTGACTGATAAAATGTTCTTAGAGCTTTAAAACTTATGGAACATAAAAAGTCTCAATTGAAATAGATATATAGCCTCAGAAATAGATATCATATTTATATATGCATATTTATTTTTTTCATATTTATATATCGATATAAACAAACACAAAATATTCTCTCTAGAGACCTGTAGTTCAGTGGAAGAGTTTAATAAGTGTATTTAGGGATTTATGGTTTATATAATGTGTTAAGCAGGCTAGTCTTTTATTATGATTGCTTTATTATAATAGCACATGCTAAAAGCTCACTGCAGTTTCACTCATCAGTGAAAGTGATGAAAGTGAGAGCAGAAAGTGCTTAAGAAAGGAAACCACAGCCCTTTTGTAATAACTATAATAAGTAACGGCACAGTTAACAGCTCCTTTGCTGTTAGTGCAGGAATTAGCATTCACACACTAATTTGCGCTAAAAAACAAAGCTGGGACTGGAGAACCCTTGTTCCGTCTGCTAGTGTGTGTCTGTGTGTGTGTGTGAGTGTGAATGTGTGTGTGTGTGTGTGTGTGTGTGCGTGTGCGTGTCTGTGTGTGTGTGTGTGTGTGTGCGCGTGCACATGGTGACGTGCAGTGATGGAGCTGGTGAGTGCATAAAAGTCACATTCTCGCACACACACACAAAGACACAATCACACACACACGCACTCTGAAGACCTGGAGGACATCAGGCAGAACTGAGACTGTCCTTCTCACCTGAAGCAGAGAGTCTGAAGGTGAGTGTGTTAATATTTGTTCTGAGCACCGTTATGACCGCTGTTCACAGCCTGACCTCTCTTAGACAAGCTTCAACTTTTCAACTTTTCGGAAACAGTAGAGCAGCATAAAGAGTCGTTTGGTTACTGAAATCAAAGGTCGGGTCAGGTTTAGGTGCTGGTGCTGCAATACTGACATACAGCACTGTGCAAAAGTCTTGAGCCACCATTTCTTTTTATTTTGTAGAAAAATGAGACAGCAGGTTGGTACAGTGATTTACTGCAAAATGTTCAAACACACATGTAAATACAGTATAAACAACAAGAGAATGTGTTTAATTCTAACCAGCTTTAAACTTAAAGTATTTGTTCTGAGGTCCATTATGGCCAGCGTACACAGCCTGAACTCTCTTAGACAAGCTTTCCTGTCATTTCTGCAAGTGTCTTCAAGGAGTAGTTCTCCAGGCTTCTTGAAGGACATTCCAAAGCTCTTCTTTGCGTGTAGGCTGTTTTTTGTTCTGTTCTCTGTTCAGACGATCCACACTGCTTCAATAATGTCGAGATCTCGACTTTGGAGAGGCTGATCTATGTCTACTAGTGTTTCATCCTGTTTTTTTCTATTGAGGCGTTTTGACTGTATTGACAGTGTATATAGATATAGATATGTGTGTGTGCCACATTTGCTCAAAACATGTAGAATGTTATTTTAGGTCAGGCTGAGGGTCCCGCCATTTTTGGTGTGTTACTGTGTGTGTGTGTTGCAGAAGATGCTGAAAGCACAGAAATGCCAGACGTCCATCAGCTTGATCGTGCTGATGGTGTTTACACTCACACACTGCCAGGAGAACCAGAGGTCAGTACACACACACACACACACACACACACACACACACACAATACTGATGTGTATGTAGAACTGGTACTAAACTGGTACCAGGTCTTGACTAGTAAGTGCTGAAATCTGATGATTCTCCTGGACAAACGGTGCTGCTGTCAGTGTTTATCTTTTTTTCTTGAATACTTACTTAATTAATGAACAGTAATTACTGAACCCAGATAATCAGTGTATTGTACTTTAGGACTGAACAATAAGGAGACTTATATGATCACAAACTGTCAGTGTGGTTAAAAATATATATTTTTGAATTAACTAATAAGGGAGAAGATAAATACAGGATAAAGATGGTTTATAAAGGCATGTATTTACCAGTGTTGCTTTGATGCGGCAGGTGGTTCAATAGTTGTGAAAACTGTAAAGATTTGTTTTATAGCGTCAAATAGCGAGTGTGTGTTGGGTTGTGTGTTTTGTGTTCTTGAGTCTTGAGCAGTTAGAAGTGTTAGAATGTTCAGCGTTTAACGTTCCAGACCACAGAAATCAGATAGTGTGGTTATGTGATGCCACACAATGAAGAGTTAACGGAGGGAGGGGTAGGGAACGTGATTATATTGGTTGATAATTTTTTGCTCCATCCACAGAAATACAGACTGACTGACTGACGGTCCTGAACTGCACTAAAATCTCTGCAGCTCTCAGAAGTTGAAACCCATAACCATCTCTCTGTCTCCCCCTGCAGACGAGCGGTGACAGAGCACCAGCTGATGCATGACCGTGGCCGCTCCATCCAGAGTCTGAAGAGGCTGATCTGGCTGTCCAGCGCAATTGAGGGCCTCCACACGGCTCACACCCGCACGCTGACTGCTAACGGCCCCCAGCCTGCAGACAGCAGCCTCCACCGGGGGGAGCTAGAGCTGCTGCTGAGCGACATGTACAGGCCTTACCTCACCACCGGCCAGGGGGACGCAGAAAACTAACCAAACCACAAGTAATGCCCCAACTGACCTGACCAGACTCTGCCCTCCCAGCTACTGCTGCTAGGCTGATCTTTACAGAGGGCTGGTAAGAATCCTATTCGGCCCAATGAGAGACTGCATCACACACACACGCACACACACTTACAGTGTGTTATACACTCACACCCAGGTTTGGAGTTTTACTGAGATTTTTAGTGATAACTAGCTGATTGGCTAAGCAGAGAGTTCACTTGTTTTGTTTGAACTTGGTTAGTTCTGATGTAAACTGGCCACACCTTTCAGAATCTCCCCTTTCACTGCTTACAGAAAAAGCCAACAGCTGATGCAAAACACAAATGAGGCCTCAGGTAGGTTGTAGCAGGCTAGAAGCTATAGCTAACATCCATGACTAACCCAAAGACAAGCTAAGGCTACAGCAAAGCAGAAAATAGGCTCAGACAATGCTAAATTAAGCTAATGGCTTATCTAGGTGTAAACATAGACTAAAGGGTTAATAGCCTGGGCAGCCCTTCACACAGACGATTAGCAAGCTGCAGTGGCAGTTTTAGACCAAAATGACCAGGGGGACCGAGGTGGGGCCAGTGTGTTTTTAGTGGGGCACATATAACGACAAAACAGGTCAATATTTTATTTTATATATTTTATTTTATATTGAGCTTTTCATTTATTTTCATTACAGTTCTTTTTCATAGCATGAAATCACACTGTCATCAGCTCACTGTAGTAAGGAGGAAAAATAGAAAGAAAAAAGAAATTCACATACAGTGAGTGATTATTCACCTCTTTGTAGTTAGTCCATTTAGGGCTCCAGCTGTTAGCTTTTACAACCGAAGTTTACAATTCGCACTGCTGCCCTCAGTCCAGTTTCTGATTCATTCTGATAACAGCGTGTGTGTAGTGCTTTAAGCAGTCCGTCTAGAACACACGTAGTATTAGTTCCGTTCTTTGAGCCAGCGCATGTCGCGATAAGAAATTAATATTTAAATCATTGGCTGTTCAGTGCAGGGGCCATAACAGGGGGCCAGGAGCAATTCTACAGGAGCCCTGGCCCACGCTGGCCCCCATCTAGAACTGCGTATGGCGAGCTGACAATGCAAAAGCTTCCAGAACTTTCTGCTTAGCCCACTATTCCCACTATTTGTCTGTAATAACCGTGTAATTACACATTAACAACACATGTAATAATTGAACTACCAGTGATATAGGTGCAGTTTATGTAATTACACATGTATCACTTCAGCTATTACGCATGTAATTACACAAGTGTATCCCACTGTAATTACAGAAGTAATAATACATGCGTAAATGTGTTCACACAATTCTAAAGCTATTACACACACACAGACTGAACTAGACACTGAAAGTATGTATGTAGTGTAATTAATGTGAGGTCCTGCAGTCTCTCACTGGGCTGAATGTGGTTTGTTTGTGGGGGTGTGGGCGGGTCGGCTCCTCTCCTGTCCTGCTGTGTGGCTGCAGAAGGGTAAACCTTGTTCAGCTTGGGCCTCACACTGTACAAGCCCAGAATCAGGACCTGGAATCTGGACCCGGAGTCTGGACTCGGAGTCTGGACCTGGCTGCTGAATAGTCTGTCAGAACAACAGGATATAAAACGTACACACTCGGATCAGTTCACAACACCAGTAGATCCTTTTTGGGGGATTAGGGGTGGTTTGTGGGCATTAAAAGACACCCTTTTGGTATTAAAATGATAGATAGATAGATAGATAGATAGATAGATAGATAGATAGATAGATAGATGGATAGACAGACGACAGACAAATAGATAGATAGATAGATAGATAGATAGATAGTTCATATAAACCCCCCAATTAAAGCAGTGTGTTCTACAGTTCCATTTCCCAGGTGGCTCCTTGTAAAGCAGGGCGGCTTGAGAGAACAGTGTGTGTAATACTGGGGGTTGTTAACCAGATAACAGTGCGTCTTGTGTGTGGTCTGTCGGTGAGTGTAGGGGGGGCAACTCATCTTCAGCAGGTGTGTCAGTGGGGTCAGAGAGGTCAGAGAGGCAGGTCAGGCCAGGGGAGGTGTTCGCTGTGGATTTAAAACCCGATGTTGTGAATCATCAATCATCAATTTCTGTGAAATATTTAATAATCTATTTTTGTTTGTTTATGTCAGAACTGTATGTCTGTGCAAGAGAAACAAATAAACCATTTTTGTTTAAACAATGTAAAGCTGTAAATACGAGGCTGGTGATGTGGCAGAGTGGGGACTCGAGTCACATCTGATGACTTGAGACCTGACTCAGCTTGACTCGAAATAAACAGACTCGACTTTGACTCAGACTCATGAATCAAGAGGCTGCACTGACATTTTTCATTTTCACCGCTGAAAGGAAGACATACTGTGTCCTAAACCATGTCCTCAAGTCTGATCCACCTTAATGAAGACGTTCAGTTCATTTTTACAGCGCACAGTAAGTCAAACTGTGAGCTAACCATGTTTTTGCTTTGGCACCAGTGTTGCACTGACCATCTGGCGTATCGCCATTTTCCCGGTGTCCCGGTATTGGTCTGACCGGCCCATAAGACTTGTAGGTTGGCGGTCGCACTGACCATCTGGCGTATCGGCATTTTCCTGGTGTCCTGGTATTGGTCTGACCAGTCCATAAGACTCGTAGATTGGCGCCCCATTTGACTGGCTCAATCAAATTTTTAAACACCACCCCCCTTCGCTTTGGTCCCTGTGCCTGTGTAATGCGTTGGACAAAAAAAAGGTCTTTACTGACATGGGGCTGGCTCAATCAGTGGCTGAGATGGAGAGAGAAAACGTAAAGGGGGTGCAGAGAAACTGTGAGAGAGAAAAAAGGCACTTCAGGCAGATGCTGTCAAATGTGCCTAAATTACAGACATTGGTAAATCTGTGACATACAAGACAGTTAGTGCTGGTTAATAAACTAGCTGTTTGCAAAGTTATTGTGATAACAGACCAATAAAACAATTGTTTTACAGCTGCGCTAGTTTGTCTTCTGACATTTATGAACTCCGGTGAAGTAAGTTAATAATATCGTCAGTGTTCCCCTAGCAGAACAGCTATTTATAACACTGGCTAGAACAATATACCTTAAGTTAGTTCTTTTATGTCTTCCATGCTGAACTAAATCATTTTATTTAGTGAGAACATTATTTTTTAACCACAATTCATCATATTAACATATTAACATATTAATTTTGGGGCATTCATGGGAGCGCAAAGATGGGTGGTGGGCATACTTGTATGTGGTGGGCCGTTTTTTTGTCCCAGTCCATCCCTGTTTGACACCAACATTTCAAGCCAAAATTCAACACCCTGTTACTCTGTGAACTGTTCCTGCATATGACTTTAAAAGAGAGGTGTTGCCTTAAGTCCTGCTGTACAATTAATGTTAGGGTGTAAAACTTGTCCTGACTTTTTAACCGTTGATGCTAAATCCATGACATTCTCAGGGATTGTTCTGTATTTAACCAAAAATATGTAAACAAACACATAAACATAATGTGATTAAACTATTGCTCATTTTTAATGACCGTCAATATCTTTTATAACAGTGAAACAAAAATAAATTCAGCATGCACATTAAAGTACAAAAGATCACTTCCTGTTAAAAGTGTGTAATTTCAGATATCAAAAGTCATAGCAAGTTAAATTAGGTTTTTGTGATTGTTTGGAGACGAGAAGAGTGACCCCACCGCCCCCCACACACCCATTCAATATCAAACACGTTTCTGCCCTACACACACACATACACACGCACGCCAGGGTTGGATGAATTCTGATCTGATTGCTCACTTCCACTGGACCTAAGAGAGAGAGACCAAAAGAAAGAGAGAGAGAGAGAGAAGGCATAAAGGAGATGCTGAATAATTTATAGTAAATACTGCATAATTCATAGTGTATGCTGAATCCTTATTTAAAAAGTGTTTACAGTATTGGAAACTGAATAACTGATTATAGATACAAAAGAATTCAATGTAGATACTGAATAATTCACAGCAGATACTGAATAATTCATAGCAGATACGGAATAATTAATAATGGATCATTTATATATACATACACCCATTTCTATACATGTGCATATATATATATATATGTATTTATGAATTATATATATCTCATAAAATATCTACACAAGTATGTGATAACATGTTATGTAAGTACTACTATTATTATTATTGTCGTTAGCATGAATATGATTATGATTTTAGTCACTCACATTCACTGCAGGATTTCAGCGAGTATCTCCTGGTAGTACTCATAGTTCTCTTGACAGTCCTCCCAGGGCGTGAACCGCTGGTCTTCATGCTCCACGAAGGTGTCCCAGCTGTAGGAGAAATCCAGAGGCTTCATCATGCGCAGTTTGCAGCCGGCACCAGCCAATGCCTTCAGCCCTGCCCTGTTATCCGGCTCCTCAAAGTCCAGCAACCGGGCGGAGAAGATGGTCAGGCGAAGTGTCTTCCTTTCCTGCAGGATCTCCATCAGCTTGGCGCAGCAGGCTGGGCACGGGCTGGACGACACATACCAGGTGACAGAGTACTTGACGGATGGCTCGTACTGCGTCAGGATCAGGTGGAAGAAGGCCAGCTCGGCATGGGCCCCCGCGTGCTCGTCCTCCATGAAGCCCCGCAGCAGGCCGTCCAACCCCGGACTCTGATCTACTAGGTAACACAGCAGCGTCTTATTGCGGCCAGAGGAGTATTCCACATTCTTAAACTGGAACCTAAAGGAGAATGGGTCCATCCGGTCCCTGCAGGAGAACAGAGCTTTAGGAACAGTGTAGTTCTAAATTGTGACCTGATGTCTTGTGGCTAACAGGTGCAAATACTGACCTCTATAACCTTTAGTGACTATTATATAAAAGTAGTAACAACTAGGAAGTATGGTGATTATTAGGAGTAGTGACCTTTAGGTGAGAACAGTGACCTTCATGAGGTATGGTGACCATTTGGTGAAAATAATTACCTAAAACGTGTAATTAAAAAAAAAGTGTGGGTAGAGTGTCATTGGTAAACACACCACAGCACAGCACACAGTGTAAACCACACGAATCTGTCTTATTGCCAGAGGAGTGTTCCATATTCTTAAACTGGAACCTAAAGGAGAATGGGTCCATCCGATCCCTGCCGGAGAACAGGGCTTTAGGAACAGTGTATTTCAGAAGGGTTAAGAAATTGTTTTTAACCCGTTCACCTGAGTGAAGCAGCAAGCACCCAGGATCGCAGCACCCGAGGACCAGTGTGGGGGCAGTGTAGTGCTGGAGGGAAACCTTTCTCTGCATTTAACCCTTGCTCAAAAGTACCTCAGTGGTGCAACTGGGAGTCCTAAGGTTTGAACCCGTGGCCCTTCAGCACCAGCAGATCACTAGGATGTTAGGATGTATATTGATCTTTTGACAAGAATAGTGAACTTTAGGAAATGTATTGATAATTACGTCAGAATAGTGACTTTTTGAAATATTCAGGCTTTAAAATGATAGTGTTTAGCTATGCTACCCTACTTTAGTCTGTGTTTATAGATAACAATCAGTCATATAGGGTCAGAAACCACATAAATGAGTCTATTCGAGATCACTCAAGATCACTGTGTGATGGTTTTCGTGCACAGTTAATTGGTGTAATTGGTGGGGTATAGTTTGTTAGCAATGTAGCTCTAGCACTAAAGCAAAAAATTTCAGAATCTTCAAAAGAACACTTGAGGAACCTCGTTGATCTAGATTCTCGTGATGATTGGAGGCCCTACCGCACCTGTTGTGGATCTGGGCAGCACTGTGTTCCAGCTAATCAGTTGTGTTATTTCCCATCGTTAGCCGGACACTGCCTGGCGACTCGCTGACCCGCATACCTCCCAGTGCAGAACCCCCGTTCATGCAAGGGGTATTTTTACTGCAGCTAATATTGCGCCAGTGTCAGATACCAGGCCTGACAAAGCAGTGAGGCTCAGTCTCGGGTTCTCCTCCAAATACACTCTGCTGAAAAGCTAAAAACTCCCAGCATGCACTGCTTTCGAGCCCATGTGGGGCCGGTCACAATCTGGGGGGTTTCAGCCTAATTATTACTGCATTAAGGCTTTTGAACCGGCACAAAGCAGTCTCCTTCTAGACCTGCACAACACATGATCTGTTAATCATTACCATTATATCTGTTTCTGCAAAATTTATTTTACAGAAGGCTGCAATATGCGAATGAGCCTCTAACCTACCACAGACATTTTTTTACGTGGACAGTAGACAAATGTCCTCACATCCACACATTGATGTTTTTTTATCAGACCACACACACACACACACACACACACACACACAGCACAAACACACACATAGTGTGAGTGATTCGCTCTGACAGCTGGACTTACTGACCCACATTTGGTCACTCTGCCAAAATTAAAGTATCTGATCCCTCGTCTAGAGCTTTGGGGATTAGACCTTAAAGCAGTGTTTAGTCAGGACTCCTGCTCTAAATTCTTTAATTAATCACAGCAGACTCTGCTTATATCAGGCTAATAAAACATCCAGCAAGGCCAAACCCCAGTGGAGGTGTTGTAATGACCCAGAGCAGCTGAACAATGTAAATGTGTGTGACAGTTTTGGGCAAGTTACTTAAAGAAAGTAATTAAACTACTGATTACTGATTACTCCCTATCAAAGTAATCAAATTACTAATGTGACTAAAGTAATTAGTTACATTACTAGTTAGATTACTAGTTACTTCCCGACCCTCTAAAGAAACTCTTAAATCAGCTCAAACACACTCTTAAGTCAACTCAAACACACTTTATTATTAAGTGTTACAAACCTACAACAACTCACACAATGTTTTTGCCTTTAACTGAGATCAATTTAAAGTAATGGCTATATTTCCAGCTACTCAACACGTACTGCCTCACTCTCCATGCTAGCTTTGTTTTTGTCTGAGTTGCTGTTGCACGCAGGTCTCCTGTAGATGACGTCATGCATGCGCCTGTCACACAGACATCTGCCTGCCGCTGACAGGTTACTGTGAACTTGATTTTATTAGTAACGCAACTTAAACTGTAAATGTAATCTAATTACCCATTTTAAAATTATAACGCATTAGATTACTACGTTACTAAAAAAATAATCAAATTACAGTAACACGTTACTAAGTAACGCGTTACTGCCCAACACTGACTGTGGCTAGAAATCACCTTGTACACAGCAACCAGTCGTCAGTGCTGCTCCTCGTTCTTCTCTTCTATTCACAAGAAAATCATAATTATGCACAATTCTTACACATTAAAGATGCCTGGTATTAATACCTTGCACTTTGATTCATCACCATCATGAACCATGTGTGTTAAAACACAGTGTATTTTGGTGAAACAATGAAAAACAAGGCGAGGTAAACCAGTGCTGTATTTGAGCTAATTGGCTCATTCAAAGTGGAATGCAGAATTAAAATAAAACACAGAGGGGAGAAATTCATGTCTGGGGATGGAGTGAAAGACCAGCAATGCCTGCATTCTTCTATGAGCAGCACTGCAGGGGGAGAAGCTGTCACAGTATTGGAAGGGGTCTTGGTTGTTGAATGCGCCTTGAATTGACTGATGCATTTACACACTGCTAAGACGTGGCTCAAATGCATCTCAGACTGCCTCCTGAAATGGTTTGAGTATTCGGATTTATGTGTTTTAAATGCGTGTGTTTACACCTGTATTCTTATGTGGCTTGTAAATTCGGTACAACTCTTGCCATTGTTAACACATCTTTTTCCAAAAGTAGATTTCTCCTGTTAAGCTTTGTCTAGGCCCATTTCTTCTTTGATGGTTTTGTTCCTCTACCAACTGCAGGATTTTTTAATTTGTCTAGTTTCAGCACATTATTGCTCCAATTTTCTGGAGAGACAAATTACCAGTGGCCCACTGTTTTTTTTTCTCTCGATGAGAAACTGCGCGTTATCAGCGTAATTACTAGGCAGATAAAATGTTTACCACAATTGCTTGTTTCTAAAAAGTAATGCATGATGCCCATCATACTCTCAGTGATGCTATCAGAAATGTCCTTGAATGAAAAGCCAATGTTTGGAAGTTAATCCCATAAATTATTCCACTAGACCACAAATGGCATCACATTATTTTCTCATATTCATTAGTAACAGGTTTAATATCTCCTAAAACACTTTGTCATTTGTGTTTATAAATAATTGATCTTCTTCCCATCTCTTGTAGTGAATAATTTAGCGCCAAGCTACAAATTTGAGGTTGTCTCCTGTCACAGCTAAGTGTGAACCATTAAATTATGAACTTCTTGCAGCCTGTCAGTCTTTAAGAGCAAGTCGGATAAGTTAACACTGCATCAAACAGCATAATTGCCTGGGCAGTTTTATTTGTCTTAAGTGTGTCCATGGGGCATGTAGAAAATTAAAGTGTGAGGATTAATTAAACATGAATCAAATTCAGAATGTCTCAGCAGGAAAAAGGGGGAAATTATATGTATTCTCCTTCCACTTTTTTCTTTCAAATTATGTGCCAGAATTAATATATAATTACTAAATAATCAGAGTAATTAACCAGCATGAAGAATTTTAGAGTTAGTGTGAAAAGGATGTGTGAAAAGTAGTGAGAGTGCAGGTGAAAAAGCTTTTCTGATTGTTCTGCTGATAGAATACATGTTTCCTTCTGGCCATTTTTCCATGTCCCCAGTTTCTTCATAACTGTGAGTACCTATATGGAGTGACAACTGACTGTGATGAACTCTTAGCACTGCAATGTGTGTTTGACAGCTACTGGAGAGAGCACCTCTCACCTTCTCTACACTACATCTCTGTCAACAGCCTCGCTATCATTCTAAAACAATCTCACATCTGCCACCTGTGTTCTGACACTTCTTGAAAGCGAAGTGTGGGGGGGGGGGGGTCAGGGGGGCACTCAGGTATAAACGGCTCTCCACAGCTAACTGGACCACCTGGTGTACCGTCCAAGTCTCCTGTTTTTTTTCATGATTTTCTTCTCCCTGTCCAGGTTGACATCTGCTCTGCTTGTCAATTACAATTATAAATGTAATATTTCCCAGAGCTCCAGCCAGACTGCACATTCTGGATGCAACAGCATGTTCCTTAATGAAATTACCTGGCCATTAGTGATGGCTGGTACAGCACCATCGTCTACTGTAACTTTAGTTTCATGGAGAGTGGAAAAGCCCCACCACTATTAGATGTGATGAGCCATGCGAGATTCCACAGTTGTTGTTGTTGCTTTGACACATGAGCTATCCTTATAAGCCTGACAGCCATGTCATGGTGACATGATGGCAGTGACAAGACCAAAGACAAACTCTTTGAGAAATATACAATATACAGAAATTGCATTTGAGCCGTGGATGCCAGCATGTAATTCAACAGTTGATTGCCAAGTAGGGCAAGTGAATTTCTTTAAAAAAAAGAAATCAAAGTGCACTTGTTTAGAAGCTGTAAATCAAATCCCTGGGATGCTGCTCAACACACTAAGGTCTATGTCTATCTTGTTTTAACAGGACTTTGCCATTATTGAAATGGATAAAGCTTGTCAAATGATACACAGATGTTATGCTTCAAATGCAAAGCTTCCCCTGAAAGTTGTCACAAAACAGAAATGTTTTTTCATTAATTTACAATAAACACAGACAATATCCAAAGGTTCTATTATACAAATATGTTTCTAATATATATTTAAAATCAAATCACCATTTACTGTTTTAAATATAT
>JBBPCY010105933.1:0-19712 GCA_037974405.1 Brachyalestes nurse | reverse complement strand
TTGTTTTTGTTTTGTGTTTGGGTTATGTTATGTGTATTTTGAGTTATTTTGGGACTGTACGTCTTGCTCCACGAGTTTGGGTGGAGACCTGTGTGAGGAGTATTATTTGATTTTGGGAGGGTTGCTGTCCGTCTGTCTTCAGTGTGTGTGTGTGCGCGCGCGCGTGAGCATATATGTTTTATTTGGGCTGGGCCTAGGGCTCCAAACAGCAGTTCCCATTAGGGGGTTATAGACTATTGGTGTGGGTTTTTGTGTGGTTTTATTAGTACATGATTTATATTGCTTTATTTGGTGTGGAGTGTTGTTTGTATCTGACACTGTGTATTTAACGTAGCTTTTTTTTATTTTACTGATTTATATATATTCATTTTTTTCTTCCCTTGGGAGCTGTAGCTGATGTTTTTAGTGCCCTACTCTGCCCTATTTTGAATGGTGATTAATTGTATTATTTAATAAATTGTTATTTTTAACGCAAGAGTATTTGTCAGCACCCTTTGTTCCCTTGCCCGAACAACCTGCATTGGTGTGTAGGAGAAGATCATACTAATATTGGCCACCGTAGGGTTGGTTACATTTGGCGTAGCCGGCAGGATCTATATTTGGGGCTGGCATAAATTCTTGTTTGTTTTCTATTGTGTGTTAAGAATGCATTCATTACAGGAAAAACAGTGGCTGTAAGAGAAGGCTAGACAGCAGCACGGATTTCAGTGTATTTTGCTAAGACTGTAATTTTGTTTTTTTGTTCATAATGTCACAGGTTTTTGAGGAACAGGTCAGGTATTTGACAGAGCAGCTACAACAGCTACAGGCAGACAATGAAAGGTTACGTCAGGAAAATGTAGTTCCCCCTGGGGCCATAGAGCAGGGAGAGTCAACAGCTCAGCAGGGGGCAAGCTCATCTGGAATGAGGTATGTTTATGTGCCAAGAGAACGCAAATTTCCTAGGTTTTCTGGTGGGTCGGGCCCAGAATGTCCTCCAGTGGAAGAGTGGGTTGAGGAGGCTCGTAAATGTTTACAGGTGAGACATATGGCTCCTAGTGAGCAAGCCTATTTTTTGTATGACCTCCTCGACGGGGAGGCTAAGATGGAGATTAAGCTCCGTCCAGTTACCGATAGGACAGAAAAGATTTTTTCTATTTTATTGGAGACCTTTGGCTGTGTACACTCCTACATTGAGGCTCAGCAAAAGTTTTTTCAGTGCAGACAACAGGAAGGAGAATCATTGCATGAGTTTTCACACTCGTTAATGGCTCTCATGGAAATTGTTCAGCGAAAAAATCCAAATGCTATTCCCAATTCTGATGTAGTCTTACGTGATCAATTTGTAGAATATGTACAGGATAAAATATTACGCAGAGAGTTAAAACAATATCTTAGACTTCACCCTGGCTCTTCTTTTTTTGAGGTACGTAAAGAAGCATTCCGTTGGGCTGACGAAGGGGAGGGAGCTCGTCCGCGGCGTGCTAGAGCTTTTTCTTGTGATGTTAGTTCAGGGGTAAGAGGGGAGTGGGAGGTCAAAACCCAGGCTGTGGTTGCAAAACCAAATGATGAATTGAAAGAACTTAGGGATTGTTTGCGTAGGCAGCAAACCCAACTAGATAACATTATGAAGCATCTGTCTTCTGGAATTGGACCCTCAGCCTCAAATAGTAGGCCAGGCTATCCCTCTCAGCGATATCGGTTTGCGCCAGATGGCCGACCTATCTGTCTGCGGTGTGACCAGGTTGGTCACATGGTAAGAGACTGTCCAACAGGGGAAGGGGGTAGAGGACGGCCACGACGAACAGGTGGGGAGTTGGTGCAAAGGCCACAAAATTGCACCAATGTTCCTTCTACTGGGCACCTGGGAAACTAATACCCTCTAGTGTATGGAGCCAAGCACTAGATGGGGGATTGTTAGGCTCAGAACCCATCTTGTCTGCACACCCCTCTCACCCCGGGCTGATAGCTCAGTGTCCGGTGGCTGATGTCAAGATGGGGGGTGTGACTGTTACATGTCGTGTTGATACTGGTTCAATGGTATCCACTATTACTGAGACTTTTTTTAAAGAACATTTCCAAGGGTTGGGGCCAGACCAGTTACGCTCCTGTGGATGGCTGCAATTGAAAGCAGCCAATGGGTTAGATATCCCTTACCATGGCTACTTGGAGCTGGATGTAGAAATCTTGAGTAAGGTGTTCCCTTCTATGGGTATCCTGGTGGTACAAGATCCACCAGGTCTTGCATTAAAGGCAAGAAAAGACACTGTACCAGGGTTGGTGGGGATGAATGTCCTTCGGTGTTGCTTGCGGGAGATGTTCTGTCAGGAGAGCACCAGTTTGTTTACATCCCCTATAATGTCATCAGTTCCTGAGGTTTGGAAGCATGCTATGCTGGTCTGTCAACGTTTTGAAGACTTGTCTGAGTCCGGGTGTCTGGGTAGAGTGTCCACTCCCCCCGGGCCCTCTGTTTATGTTCCAGCAGGCTCCATGAAATTGGTGTCTGCAGTGTGCAGACAGGGGCTTTGCCCTTTGGTCCACTTTGCATTGCTTGAACCAGGAGAAGGAGAATGGCAATTGCCACCAGATTTGATTATTCCATGTTTGTTACTTTCCATTGGGAATGGTATGGTGTGGGTACCGGTAGTGAATGTGGGGAATCAAGATCGGTGGATAAGGCCGCGTACTGTTTTAGGGCAGTTGAATATGATTGATGTGTGCCCAGTAAGCAAGCCTGTGTGTTTTCAGGAAGAAGAAGGTACACAGGGTTCTGCTGTTTTAGTTCAAGCAGTACAGGCCACCACATCCCAGCTACCTGGTCTGGCTGACCTTTCTTGGCCTAATTTGACAGATTCACAACAGCAACAGGCTAAATTGTTGCTTCAGAAGTACAGTGCAGCCTTTAGTTGTGGGGAGGGAGACTTGGGGTGCACTGCTTTGATTGAACATGAGATTCCTTTGCTGGATGATACACCGGTCCGGCAGCGCTATCGAAGGCTCCCACCCTCTCAGTATGATGTTGTGAAAGCACATATTCAAGGGCTGTTAGAACAAGGGGTTGTGAGACAGGGTTGTAGTCCTTATTCTTTACCCATTGTGGTTGTTCAGAAGAAAGATGGTTCTATTCGTCTTTGTGTTGATTACAGACAGCTGAATGCTAAAACAAGAAAAGATGCCTTCCCTCTGCCTCGTACCGAAGAGTCTTTGGATGCCTTTTCTGGTGCCTGTTTGTTTTCCACTTTGGATCTTGCCAGTGACTACAATCAGGTGTCTGTGGCCGAAAAGGATAGAGCAAAAACAGCATTTTGCACTCCATTTGCCCTCTTCGAGTTCCAAAGGATGCCATTCGGTTTATGTAATGCACCAGGGACATTCCAACGGCTCATGGAAAGGATCTTTGGTGATCAACGTTACCATTCTCTTCTACTGTATTTAGATGATGTGGTGATTTTTTCATCCACATTTCAGCAGCACTTGGAATGGCTAGAGTTAGTGTTGGACAGGTTGATTCAGCAGGGTCTAAAGCTGAAACTTGAGAAATGTCATTTCTTCCAGCCGGAAGTAAGATTTTTAGGACATGTCATCTCTGCTTCTGGAGTTGCCACAGATCCTGATAAGATTAGTGTTGTGAGGGACTGGAAAACACCTTCCACTGTAACCGAATTACGTGCTTTTCTTGGGTTTGCGTCATATTATCGACGTTTTGTTGAGGGGTTTGCGAGGTATGCAGCTCCTCTGCATAAGTTAGTGGCAAAGTTACAGCCTAATCCAAAGAAGAAAAGAGCAGGCTGTAATACTTGTTTGAAAGATCATTAGGACTGGGGCTGTGAACAGGCTTTTTACACTTTGAAGCAGATGTTGATTAGTGCACCAGTCCTGGGTTATGCTGATTTTAGCAAGCCTTTTGTCCTTGAGGTAGATGCGAGTGGGCTAGGCTTAGGGGCCGTTTTATCCCAAGAACAAGAGGGAGGGTTGCGACGTCCAATTGCATATGCAAGTAGGGGGTTGCGACCATCAGAACGTAATATGACCAATTATTCAGCTATGAAACAAGAACTGCTGGCCCTAAAGTGGGCAGTAACAGAGAAATATTGGGATTATCTGTTGGGTGTAAAGTTTACTGTTTTGACTGATAATAACCCTCTTTGTTATCTTCAGACAGCTAAACTGGGTGCAGTGGAGCAACGTTGGGTTGCACAGCTTGCCCTGTTTGATTTCAAGGTTGAGTATCGCCCAGGTGCATGTAATAGGAATGCGGATGCGTTGTCTCGCTTGCCTGCATCGCCAACTGTGGAAAGGATAGGAAAGGTAATATCAGGAATTTCTCTCCCGGCTGAGGTCAGGAGTACTGTGATAGCCAACCAGTTACCTGGGGTTGCTGGTATACATGCTATTGATGCCTCCCCTGTACGAACTAGGGCAGATCTTAAAGTCCTTCAGCTTGAAGACCAAGTGCTTAGTGCCTTTTTGGTGTACTGGAAGAGGGGTAAGCCCCCTACAGCACAGGAGACGATGCAAGAGTCACCTGCTGTTTTAGAGTTAGTACGTCAGTGGTCCAAGGTGCGGGAGCATGATGGTGTTCTATATCGAAGGAGCCATGTTCCTGGTAGTAGGGAGGAAGTGTCACAGTTGTTGTTGCCCCAGCAACTTCAGGCTGAAATTCTTACTGCCCTACATGATGACCATGGTCATCAGGGAATAGAACGGACCACAGTACTTGTTCGGCAGCGGTGTTACTGGCCTTTTATGCGAAAAGACATTGAGCGTTGGTGCCTAGAATGCCGGCGATGTTTGACCGCTAAGGCCGTTCAACCAAAGTTGAGAACATTTATGGGTAGTCTGTTAGCCTCTAGGCCCCTAGAAATTTTAGCCATTGACTTTACTCTGCTGGAGAAGTCTAGTGATGGGAAGGAAAATCTTTTGGTTATAATGGATGTTTTTTCTAAATATACGCAGGCATACCCTACAGCTGATCAAAAGGCAGCCACCGTGGCCCGTGTTCTTACGGAGAAGTGGTTATATACCTACGGTGTTCCACAGCGTATCCATACTGACCAAGGCCGTAATTTTGAGGGGGAGTTGTTCCAGCAGTTGTGTCAGTTGTATGGTATCAAAAAGTCCTGTACAAGTCCGTATCACCCGGAAGGTAATGGACAGGGTGAACGATTTAATCGAACACTACATGATTTGCTTCGTACTCTAAACCCAGAAAAGAAGAGGAGATGGCCACACCATCTGCCTCAAGTGCTGTTTGCATATAACACGACAGTTCATCAGTCAACTGGGTTTTCACCATATGAGTTGATGTTTGGCCGGAAGCCTATGCTTCCGGTTGATTTACTTCTTGGCACAATAGAGCCACCAGACCAATTGACCACTGAAGACTGGGTAAGAGAACATCAAAATCATCTCTCTACAGTTTACCATCAGGCACGGTTACATCTCGAGGCAGCTGCAGCTGGTCGAGCGAGAAATCAAGCGTCTCCCCTTCCAATTTTACCTTCCGGCACGTTGTTGTTTCGACGGGCACATTTGCCTGGTCGTCATAAGATTCAGGATTATTGGGATAATATGCTGTATGAAGTGGTAAAGTGTTTAGAATAAAATAAAATGTATAAAATTAGACCAAGGTATTGTAGGAGAGGATGAAAGTAGTAGTGTAGAGGAAGAGGGTGATTTTGCACTATGGGTGGGTGTTGATTTACCTCACTCAGACAGCCAGGTTGGCACCATCCCCACATCTGCTGTCGAGTGGCGACGCACCACTTATGGACAGCATGACCAGGTTGTTCAGGGAAACGACAATGTGGTCATGCATACACAGGGGAGTGATAGGGATGGGATTGAATCTGCATCTGTGGACATTCTGGGGTTTAGGAGGACCAGTAGGACAATGGCAGGATACCATTCAAACCCTTATAACCTCCCATGTACAGCGGTAAGACAGGTAGAGGAGGATGCGGGGACGGGAGCTCATGCTAACATTGTCAGTTCTAACATTGCTGTCTTTAGGCCTTGGGTGTAGTAGGCTTTTGTCCTGTCACCGGGTCGGTGACATTCAAGGGGGGGTGAGTGTAGCAGGTATAGGGGGGGAGAGATAAGAAGCAGGTGATCCTTAGTGTTTGGAGGCACAAGTGGGAGAACAATAACGCGTGGCGTTTGCTGCAGCCAAGGTTGGAACTGGTAGAGCAAACAATCATGTAAGGCTATTTTTTGTATACATAGTGTTTTGTTTAGAACTAACTGTCTCGTGCGGTGATTCTATAGTGTGCAGGTGGCCACAAACTTAAGAGCCACGAACTGGTGGAAGCTACAGTGAGAGTGCGTGTAGCACCTGAACTCTGTTTTTAAGCTGGATTGAGCGTCGACAGTTGAATATGGGAAGACATTGTTATATTTGTGCTTCTGATTGCAGGAGGACCAGCTTCATCCATTCGTTTAGCCACTGTTTTTCCTGTGTTTTAAGTGTTGATTTGTTTTTTTGTTTTTGTTTTGTGTTTGGGTTATGTTATGTGTATTTTGAGTTATTTTGGGACTGTACGTCTTGCTCCACGAGTTTGGGTGGAGACCTGTGTGAGGAGTATTATTTGATTTTGGGAGGGTTGCTGTCCGTCTGTCTTCAGTGTGTGTGTGTGCGCGCGCGCGTGAGCATATATGTTTTATTTGGGCTGGGCCTAGGGCTCCAAACAGCAGTTCCCATTAGGGGGTTATAGACTATTGGTGTGGGTTTTTGTGTGGTTTTATTAGTACATGATTTATATTGCTTTATTTGGTGTGGAGTGTTGTGTTTGTATCTGTGTATTTTTTAAATTTTATATATATATTCTTTTTTTCTTCCCTTGGGAGCTGTCGCTGAAGCTGCCCTATTTTGAATGGTGATGAATATTATTATTTAATAAATATTTTTTAACGCAAGAGTATTTGTGTCAGCCCCCTTTGTTCCCTTGCCCGAACAACCTGCATTGGTGTGTAGGAGAAGATCATACTAGTATTTGCCACCATAGGGTTGGTTACACTAATAATACAGGTGGTAGCTAGGAGTATGTTGTTGCATGTAATAGAGACAAGTAGTATATAAGTCACATTGACATCGGTAGTGATATTTCACATGATAAGACTATTGCACAAAATAATAATGATATTGCACATAATGAAATTGTTTAGTTCCCATTAAGAAAACTCCACATGGTACTCCATATGGTAAGACTACTGCACATGATAAAGTGTTACACAGAATGATCATGTTTTAACTCATGATAAGAAAACTGCATGATATTACATTATTGTACGTAAAAGAAAGACAATAATGCACCTAGCGAGACACATAATGATAATGATATAAACCATAAAAGATAGTAGCATCAGACTATTGCACCAATTATTGTGTGGATGTGTGGCAGAGGGAGGAGTTATAGAGTCTGAATGACAAGAAGCGACATTTATAAACAAGAAAATTGTTTTGTGCCTACTGCATGGTGTGGAAAGTAAAAAATTATAATTACACAAACACTTAAGTGTGCTAAGGATGTTAATACAAAAGCATATCAAGTTTAAGTACTATACTGTAGGCCTGGAGCAATCACAGCCTCACAGTGAGCTATTCTAAAGGCTTTGGAGTAAAAAACTCAACACCACGGGTCACTTTCACACATTAATCATGAAAATTGCCATTATTAGTCATCACCCTCAATAACAAAAACATAGTGTAATTTAATGGACGTTCTTAATCACAGCTCATTGAAATACTTGAAGTTCTTCAAGTGTTCTTTAGTGAAGACAATGGTTATATAGAGAACCATAACAATTCAAAGAATCTCTTGACTGTTTACATTCAAAATCAATATTGTTGAGTGACCCCAGTGGGATATTGGAATATCACTAAGCAATAACCCCAATAGCACTTTTAAAGAAAGTAGTAACCTGAGAATCCAAGTTATTAGGGAATGGACCAGGGCTATTTTAAGTACTAGAAATGTATCACAGTTATTTAGAACAAGAGTAAGCTGCCTTAAAAGGCTTTCAAATCTGCATACAAACCACATCCTTTTCATGCATGCAGTTAAAATGCACAGGCATCCCCAGAGGCAGCTAACAGGGTGCTTAGTCAATGCTTAGTATTGTATCAGCATAGAGCCCGGAGAGGGCATGCCAAATCACTGGAGCCCAACATAATCCAGCATGAATCCAACAGTACAAGACACAAAGTGGCCATGTTTGATCATGCTGTGAGCGGAAATGTGTGGTGACTGGTTAGAGCCACGATCTTGTGATCAGGAATGTTCCTAAACTGTTACTTATTTTAACTGTGGTTTTTGTTTTGGTCTGATTTATAGCCGTGTTGAACAGGCAGAGAAATCCACTTTTAACTGAAGGTTGTAACTGAACTTATACTTACCATTCATCTAAAATATTCATTTGTAACAACGATGTATGTATTAGAATAATGTTTACCACGTAACAGCATACACAAAATTGCATTATTACTACAGTCCATTGTCTCATTCAAAAGGTATTACATGATTACGAAGAAGCTTTCCAACTGTAGTTCTGCTGTTTCGGTGCAGTTTTGTGAAAGAGTCACATCCTGAGCTCCATCAGGTGTTAGAACAGGAAAACAGATGGACAGGTGGTAAACAGCGGATTAGTCAGAGCTGCAAGCTTGTTTAATTTCAGGAATGGTACAGAAAGTTTCGGCTTTCACACCTGCCTCACTTTTTCTGTACCCGCTGTCTTTTCAGTCTTGATCCAGATCAAACTTAACCATTATTCGGTAGTTTACTGTGTGAAAACACTTGGACTTTTGGACCAATCACGTGATGTTAGGTCATGTGATATTTTCTAAATGGGTGCTGAATCACTTCATTATGTGCAATATCTTACATGCAATAGTCTTCATGTGCAATATCACTACATATATTGTAGTCAACATTACGTTTTTAGACTACTGATTCTCTAATAAGTGCAACAACGTACTCCAAACTACAATTTCACTCAACTGTGTTACTTATCTATAGTTTTTCTATCCAGCATTTCTGTATGTACTATAGTAGCATAGCAGCATGTAGCATTTTTATTTTATTTAAACTTTATATATATATTTTTTGTCACTGTGTCTCTGTGTCTTGTAAATTGGTACAATAAAGAAAAGTCAACTTGAAAAAATGCAACTAAAATGAAGAAACTGTCATTACTGTCATGTCTGGACTGTCTCAGTCACGCCCCCAATGGAGCCCGTCACTTGAATGCTAGGTGGTACACAGCTTGTGATGTCATAGGTTGTTGTGTGTTTGGTCGTTTGGTGCCTTGGCAACACAGGTGAGTGTGTGGAGCTTCGTTAGCTCATTAGCAGGGTTGCTAGGTACCTAACAACGTGTCCACCTGTCTTGTGTTTAGTGTCTTGTGTGAGTGATGCTTGTTATTGAGTTGATTGTCTGTGTTGTGTGATTGGTTGTCTGCGTGTGCATATGAGTTTAAAAACCCAGCCAAGCCACAGAATCTTTGCATGGTCCAAACTTGAAAAAGACATTTTCACTCTTGACTGCATGCTTGTGTTCACTAGAAGGAGAATAAGTCTGAGGCACGAGAAGAACTTTCCTGTTGCCGACCAGTGGAGAGCTTTCTATGCCATCCAAGCAATGTGAAGCTGGAACACCCGTTGTTTGGTACTTGATTTGTGTTTGGAGCATTTGTACTGGCCCCTGAAGACAGAGGGCTTGCTAAAGCTTCAAGAGTGAGTTGACTTTGCAGTGGAGTCCCCCTTCCAGTGTTTGAAGGTCCTCCGGAACTTTGTATTCGTGTTTGTATCCAGAAGGTGCCCCCCAGAGTGAAGGTCCTCCGGTTCTACTATGAATTTATCTTGTTTGAAGCTCAGCTGTGTTTGTGAAGCCGGCACGGCAACTTGTACTTTGTTAATTAAAACTTATATCTACTTCCAACGCTGTCTCCTGCAAGTATGTCCACCCCATACCCGACATGACAATTACATATTTAATAATAGTAATATTAATAATAATAGTGGCAACTTAATAAATTCTATTCATTTTTCTCCATTTAAACAGCATGTCATCATCAGGTGCTTGTCCCTCTGCAAACCAGTGAATGTAAAGCATGGGAGATGTATCCAATATTAATCTCAATAATGTGTCAGTTAAAAATATACTATTTCACCACGTTTCAATGGAAAAACAATCCATATCCACCAAATACACAACTATAGACAATGACCATATTTGGAACACTTTTTATCAATAATTTAACATAATTATTCCATATATTTGGCTTTGTCATGCTTGGCTAAAATCCACCGAAAATACACATTCAAGCTGGAGCACACATCCATTCTACTCACAATTTCACAATACACATTTTTCCCACTTCTTTATGTTTTTCATCTTTTAAATTTTAATGCTTAATCATGGCATTTGTTGTTCCTTGATATGTTGTTACTTTTTATATGGGTGTGTTTAAGGGTGAAGATTCACTAAACATAAAGGTGTTCTTCAAAGAAGGGGGGTGGTGATGGCTGGAATTAAAAAAAAAAAACATAGGGAGACACAGCCCAAGCACCAGAACATATGTATGTAGTTCTTGTGAAACCAAAACTAACTATTTCAAATGAATGCAATCTGACAAAAATATGAACCCTGGTCTGGATTTTCAGGTGTGAAATGCCTGCATCAGGAAAACAGAAGGCCAGGTGGTAAACACTGGACTAGTCAGTACAGTCTAACTTCAGAGATGGTACGGTAAGTTTTAATCAGCCAATAAAACCTCAAGTTAGTTTATGTCAGTCCCTAGAAATAGTTTTCCATAAGCATCAACACATTGACAAATCTCACATTTAACAATAGTTAGTTCTGGCAGCACAGGTTGACAAGCTCTCTACCATGTATCAGGTCTAACGTCTCTTTTTATTTTCAGATGAACTGTATCAGTTCTACGTTAGTTTGTACAAAACAGAAAATTAAGTGTCTATCCAAGGTAAGTTTTATAATGTTACAGCCCTTTAGGTCAGATTGTACAGAAGAGTGTGGGCCTACATCACATTCTGTGACGGTCAGCGGCCGCTAGAGGCCGTCCTTTTCTGTTTGGTTTGGGTTTTGGGCCTTTTATTGTGATGGCTGAACACACCGGTCTGATATTTGTTTATATAATGTGTTCCAGCTTACTGCTCAGAGAAAATGAAATAGGTTTTTACATTGGTTTAGAGTTCTGAGGTGTATGTATTTAAGTTTGTGTGGTGGACCTCAGTGCCGGTCCACCGTCATCCTGACTTTTGTTTTGAACATTTCTCTAGTCTCCTTTCGTTTTGAGTTCTGTTTATGGCCCTTGTGCCTGTATTGCTTTGCGTAAATGAAGAACAGAAAATGGAAGTCTGCATATGCGCCTGCCCTCATTGTGTGGAGGAAGAGAGACGTGACACATTCTGAGACTGTGTTTGCCCCTTAGCAAGCTTTGTAGTCAGCAGAACAACTAAACAAACTGGAGTGGGCTTGAATTCAATTCAACGGATAAAAGAACAAACAAATCTTTATTCAGGTTAATCCGAACATTTTGAAAAAATCTCAGTTGACAATTTCATGGCCCAATCTGCCACTAAATGGGTTACTTCCACTGATCATGTATATTAAAGCATGTTTGATACAGTGTTCAGGGCCACTACTTGCAGCACTTATATATGCTGTATACTCTAGGTCATATGTTTTAGTGCTTGTTACAAAATCACAGCCATGTTGTTATTTGTGGTAACACACACTCTGTTGTTTTTCATAGCTTATTTTTGTTTTTCTGGCCAAGTCCCATGCACCAGCCAAGTCTTCTGCCATCACACAAAACTACCAACTAGAACAGCATATCCTCTAAGACACAAGTCTTCCCAAACTTCCACTAATGCACCTTTGTTAAACAGCCCAATACAGTAGAAGGAGAGCAATACCTTCTGATCTGCCAATTCTGTTAGGTCAGCAACCAGATGCCTGCGCTGACTGACTGGGGTGGATTCCTACTTGCAGACTGAGAAGGAGACCAGTTATGCTCTCTTGGACTTCTGGACACAATGGCTGTGGCATCTCTGGAGATCAAACTTACAAACTCCTCTTGATAGGGCCTACTTCATCAGCGGAACAGGACCTATCCAATATGCATCTTTCTCTCGTAATCCTGAAGATCTACTATAGGAATACCATAATATCTGAGACTATGCAGATCTAAATGATCAGCATCTTCTATACATATTCTTTCATTTCACCTGAAACTAAAGCATCCCTGCGTTCTGAAAAAAAAACGAAAACCTTTAATTTAATATTTCTTCATTGGTTGGCAGTTGCACTGGCCGACCTAAGGCTGTGCCAAGCTTTCTCATAAAAACAGTAAACAAGATACAAAGTCCGCAGGAAGATGACACTGTGTACAAAGTGTAATGAATAGTAAGTGAACAATCAAGATGGCGTGACTCGCCAATATACAGTTACCCACGCATTGATGTTAATGCAAATGCCTGTAAAGCATAAACACTACACTGCAGACCTCATAATTAAGGATAAACGCAAACCTGAAGGTCACACAGCAAGGTACACTAAAGGCTTTACAGGAAAGTATCAATGCTAAGTGTGGATTTCAGGGCCTTCCAGAATCTCTGAGAAGATGTAATGATTTTTGGGACTTTAAAAATGCTTTTTTATCCAGTAGAATCACATTTGTTATTACTCTGCAGGTACTGCAACACTTCTATTTCATTATTAAAACTGGTTTGGAAACAATAGGGTTACATTCTTGTAGCGTCTAATGGAAAATTATTCAATTCTGTATCATCAGTGTAGAGCTAAGCAACATCTTCTGTTTCCATGACCCACTCTAGTCCTACAGGGAGTCCAAGAAACATCCCTGACTCTGAATATGAGTCTCCGCATAAGCAGTGGGTTTCTATCAGATGTTAAACAGTGAGAGCTCTGTGCCAAAATGCTTTATTGAGAGAGATGCTACATACAAGATGAAATAGATATTATTATGTCTGTTACATCAGATAAAATGTAATATCTTTTACAAGCTTCAGACGTTCAGGTCACATATTACAATAAACACTTGCACAGCGTATACAGCCCACTAAACGCTGGTTTAGATCCCCAGCCTGAAACCGAGGCTGCTTATTGCAGATGGACAAACAACAGGAGGAACAGCTCTCATTTACTGAGTGCCTCAAGAGCTTCAATTAATCTGAGTATTAGAACACTCAACTCTCTTCACTTTTTCTAAGAACAATAAAAACAATGTTTAAAGTGGTCTGTACTTCATTAAACACAGCTCTCTAACTCTCTTTCTTTTCTCTCTCCCTCTCTCTCTCTGAGTCTCTCTCTCTCCCTCCCTCAGCCTGAAAGAAAAACAACAGCCAGCATTTCCATCAGGTTCTATTTCATTTGCATATAACCGTTGTGGCGATAAGATATATTCAAATGAACTGGTCTGGCTATTGCAATAACAAAAGGGATAGTACAGTGATTTTTCCACCTTTGTTTTCAGTCTGCTTCAGTATTCTCCTCCCTGTGCCTCTCTGTGCCTCTTTGGGTATATTCTTTTTAAGAGCTAATCATATGAGGGAACATCTCCCCTCTTCTTAGCAATGGAGGGTTCTCTACTTGCATTCAGAGAGCAGCTTGGGTGGATTAGCCCAAGGGAAGTACTGTCAAGAAACAATAAAAATGCTAGTAATTCTAATTCTAAAAAATGTTATTACACAAATATACTTTAAAGTAACAGCATAATTTTACATCTCTGACTGTTACTATTTCAGAGATGTTAGGAATGACACATTTCTGACTGAGGAAAAAATCAAATAAACTGCATAAGTAAGGTATTGGGCCTCAGCAAGCTGCCAGAACAGCTTCAATGTGTCTTGGCATAGATTCTGAAAGTCTCTGGAACTGGAACGCCATTTTTCAAAACGAGATTCCCTCAGATGACGTTTTTATGATAGTCGTGATGGTCCAGAACCTCTCGTGAGTGTTGACTGTGAAGGCCTAAGATTTACATAATTTACAGTCCATTCATGCCCTGTGGGTTGGGGGGCATTGTTATCCTGGAAGAGACCACTTTCTATCGGTATGGAAATGCTGCACATATGATAAAGACGATCAGTCAGAATCACATTGTGTTGATTTAAAATGTCCCTTTAAGGGGAAAAAGTGGACCCTAACCATGTCAGCCTGCACCATCGTCTTGGTGTCTGCCACAGTGTGATTTGTGTGTGTTAAAAAATCTGCACTTTTGTGGTCTATTAACTATGAAACACAGATCTTCAATATGTTACACACACCAAGCACAAAAATGGCCCCTGGATCTTACGCTAGCTTCCATAGAGGTGACTGAATTATTCGACACATGAAATTAGCTACTCCTTTAGGGGCTTCAGCACCAGCTACTGTTAGTTGTTGTGACAGCCCACAGCCCTGCGACATCAGAACCGTTCCAATGCACTACTGAATATCTCCAGGACATGCAAAGCCACATTGACAAAATAACACCCATTGTAAAGGAGTGCGTGCAGGAAATGCAAAGGTCTCAGTAAAGCATACACAACTGGGTCACACAGCCCTGTGACTTTCCGCTGGAGTACCAGCTGCTCTTCTTGGTGCCAGTTTCGGACTGTAAATTCTTGGCACACTGGCAAGGCCTCCATATTGTCAGGGTAATGCCAGTGAACTACCACCTGTGGCAGCCAGGTTAGAGATCTATCATGTTAATTAAACGATGGGTTGAATGGCTGCCATCTCTTGTAAGTTCCCCTGTGTCCACAGCAGGTCCCATAGAGCCGGTCCATGTCCATCTGTCTGAAGACCTCACGCCAGCCCAGTGCCAGAAGCTGAATGAGCTGGAGGAACAATTCTGTGGAATGTCCTTGATGAAGATTGCATGGAAGCATCTGGTCCAACACAACACAAAAACATCACCAGGAGCCCAATCAGGTCCCAGAGGCCCGTCATCAGGCCATCAAGAAGGATGTAGGTCAGATGCTGAGAGAAGGGAGCACTGAAGAGTCCACAGCCCTTGGGCCAACCCCACTGTGGTGGTCCTGAAGACAGAAGGGAGCATCCAGATGTGCAATAATTTCAGGAAGCTGAAACAGATATGAGACTTTGACAGCTATCCTATGCTCCAGGTTGACAACCTAAATGAGAAATCTGATTCATACCCACCCTGGACCTAACATAGGGGTACTGGCAGGTAGCCCTCACTCTCTTGGTCCGGCCTAAGATGGCCTTCAGAACTTCCATGAGCCACTAGCATTACCAGGTGCTTCCGTTCGGTTTGCACATAGTTCCTCTCAACGGCTGATGGGCATCATCCTCCGGCCCTGCCACAGCCTACTTGGATGAGTGGATGTGGTCATACAGTCTACCACCTGGAATGACCACCTGTTCCTTCTGCACCAGATCGTCATGGAGCTCCGGTAACCAGGGCTCACCACAAAGAAATGCCATCTGAGGCTGATGGAAGCCCAGTAACTACACTATCACATTCAGCAGGGGCTGCTACAGCCCCAGGAGAAGAAGGATGAGGTGTGGGGACCTACACCCATCTTTCACCTCAAGAAACAGGACTGGTGAGCTATTATTATTGCTTTATGTCTTAACTTCTCTTCTCTAGTCTCCCCAATCAGACCTCATGAGAAAAGATGAGACTGATGAGGTGAGATGGACCAGTGAAAGAAGCCTTCTTGAAACTGAAAGCAGCCCTCAAGTCCTTCTGGTCCTGAGGTGGCCATCTTATCTCAAGTATTCAACAGAGAGGAGTATTCCACTCTGTATGTGACCAAAAATCTGACTTCTTTTGAAATTCTTTTTCCTAACATAACTAATCTAGATACAAATAAGAGAAGTTTTTCTCCAATTGTTATCTACAGGCCATTGGGGCCTTGTACAGAGTTCTTATGAGAATGTAATTGTTTTCTAGTAAACCTAGCAGTACACAGTGATAAAATATTGGTGTAATATACGCTTTGACAAAGAATACGATGCACTGCAGTCTGCATTTGCATCAGTTTTAGATAATGTAGGTTTTGCTCAAAATGTAACAGCATCCACTCACTTCTGCAATCACACATCCTGACTCTTGGTGTTCATGTTGTTAACATAGTTATTCTTCCACAGACCACAGTAATCTCAGATCACTACCTTGCTACATATGAGCTCTGTCTTAGACATAATGTAAGTAAATCCCCCTCGTTTTTGCATTAGTTGTAGAATAACATCTGCCACAGCACAGTTGTATTGCAAAACTCCCAGATTTATCCATTTCAGTTGTCCCTCCATCTGGTCCAGCAGACTTAGATAACCTAACTGAGTGCTGAGAAAGCTTCAATTATTAGATAATACTGTACCTCTAAGACATAAAAGAAGCTGGTTCCTTGGTACAATGATTAAACATGTGACTTAAAGCAAAGTTGGACCATAAATTCCAACCAAGTTGGAATTTGTCCCTCTCCACCTGGATAGAGAACCTCAGAGACTACAGCAGAGCACTTACTGTGGCACTTACAAAAATCATCCTAGATTTCTACTCAGTACAATTCTTAAACTAACTATGAATCAGGGTGGCCAGAAGATCGGATACCTGCAGTGGTGATGATTTTATGGATGTTTTCAAGAATAAAATCAAAGCTATTAGACAAGAAATTCAAATGAGTAGTTTAACTCTCCCACATCTGCTGCCTGATACTGCTGATGCAGAAACGAATCAAAATATAGCTGCGACAGAGAGACTCGCATCCTTTAATCCAATTCAGTACGCAGAACTCACTACAATTATCCTCTCATCAAAATCCCCCACCCGCACACTCGATTCATTTCTGACACGCCTGCTTAAAATAGTCTTATTGGTAATAATCGGGCCTCTTTTAACAAAAATAAACTCCTCTCTTAGTATTGGTTATTTACCAAAAAGCCTTTAAACTAGCAGTTATTAAGTCTCTGTCAAGAAAGCAAATGTTGGTCCATACGAGCTCCCAAATTCCAGAAATTTCTAATGTACCATTTTAAAGATTTTAGAGAAAGTTGAGGTGCAACAGTTATGTTCACTTCTGCATGAGAATTGCATATATGAGAACTTCCTATCTGGATTCAAGCATCATCACAGCACCAAAACAGCCCTGGGAAACCTGGTCGGGTCACAGAAACAGCCTTATCTCTGTTTAGATCATACCTGACTGACCACCATCGGTTCATAAGTGCATCCTTTTTTTTTTTTTACTTTTGACTACGTGCCACACTTAAGGAATTTGCTATACCCTGGGGTACCTGCTACAGACGTGCACATCAACAAACGGTTTGGTTTCTTATTTGTTTAATTTATTCATTGCATTTAAGGATCCTACCATAGATTTTGTTTAAGGCCCTGTGATCAGAAGGTTGTAGTTTTGAATCCCAGGACTGCTAGAGGCACCACTGAGGTACCCTTGAGCAAGGTACCATCCCTACACACTGCTCCCTGGGGATCCCTCATTGGTGGCAGCCCACTGCTTCACTTGATGAATGGGTTAAATGCAGAGAAAGAATTTCACGTTGTTCACATTGTGTTCAGTGGTGTGTTATACACTTTATAGAGTAGGGAGGTTAGTGCATGTGGTGTGGAACTTAACATCAACACATAATTGGCTTATCAGTCAATACTTTTTAAAGTTTCCTTTCAACATAGCACCATGTATGACTTGAAGAATAAAAACTGTAAATAATATAACAATTGGACACTTTTTTTTACATATGTTTTGGGGAAGCCCTCCGTTTAGGAGGTTTTGGAACAGTGTGTCAAAGATTTTTTCCATGTATTTACTGGTTACAGGTTAACATCCCTTTATGGCCAGGTTTACTTTTATTAGCAAAAAGGTAATGATGGCAGCATTAATTGCCAAAAAAGATTCTTTCGAAAGGTTGGTTTGAACCAAATCTTTATTATCATCTGTCTTGCACATAGATATTTTAATTTTGGAAGGTGGCACAGCTGTCATGTCCTGTCTTGTGTTCTGTCTGCCATGTGTTTTATTGTTTTAATTTCATTGCGCCACCCGAGTCCAGCACCTCTGTTTAATGGTTCCATCTGTTGTCTGTCTTCATGTACTTATTCCCAGGGGTTAACACTTTCCTGTTGTTTGTGTATATACCCTTGTGTTTCTCTTTGTTGGTCATCCCTAACCCTGTTGCCCTGCTTTCATGTCCTGCTTCTAGTATGTTCTACATTTTCTTTCAATAGTATCAATTTCAACTCATGTTTGTTACGTAGTAAAAATAAAGTCATTGTGTCCCCTTCTCGTTCTCCCTCCAACCCCAGAACATTACAACAGCCAGCACAATCTCAAACTATCAATGATTTGTCAGCTGCTGTTGTTTTCCTGCCCCTAAAGAATTGCAGTTGTTGATCTTTGTTAAAACAGAATTTATAAAAAGTCTTTTCAAGAGTCTTGGTGTCACCGTTGACTCAGATCTATCCTTCCTTTGACGCTCAAATAGGTGTTATTACTAAAATAGCTTTTCTTCATCTACGAAATGTTTCTAAGCTAAGAAAAGCACTGTCACCACATTATGCTGATACCTTATTACCTCCAGATTTGATTACTGTAATGCCCTGCTGTCAGGATGCTCAAACAAGAACCTAAATGAACTTTCATTAGTCCCCAATGTTGCAGCTAGAATCCTCACTAGAACCTCTAGAGACCCTGAAACTACTCCTTACACTGACTCCAACTAAAACTACTACTACTGAATCTCACTGTGCCTACTCTGTTCACCATAGACCGCCAACTGTTCAGCAATGATTAAGTCTTGCACACAAAGGCCTCCCTGTTAGCTGTGTAATTAGGAACATCTCTTTTACTCTCTCTCACTCTCTGAGTTGACTAGAGGAGGATGGGCTCCTCTTTTGAATCTTGGTTCCTCTTAAGGTTTCTTCCTGCATCTGCAATTTAGTTAAAAGCCAATATGACTACATCTTCCACAGTCAACTGTCACACACAAAGTCATGTCAAATAGTCAAATAATCTCAAACGCAATTAGGTGGAAGGGACCTTCATCACAGTACTGCCTTCTAAGGCACTGACTTACACTAGTCAGCCATAACATTAAAACTACCTGCCTAGTATTGTGTAGATCTCCCTCATACTACCCAGAAAAGCTCTGAACTAGTGAGGCTGAACTCTGAACTCCACAAGATCTCCAAAGGTTTGCTGTGGTATCTGGGACTAAGACAGAAGAGGAGAAGATCCTCTATGAATTATGAGATGAGACATCCATGGACTGTCCAACAAATTCCACAGATCATTAGTCTGTTTGAAATCTGGAAAATGTGTCATGTTCCCAAAATCACTGCTGAACTATTTTTGCAGGTTGACAGGGCACACAATATGGACAAAAGTTTGGGATGCCAAGGGTGCGAACTAGGGGGGAGCAGGGGGAGCTATAGCTCCCCTAGTCGTGACATGGGCTCCCCCAGAAACATGATTTGTGATTTTTGGGGCTCGAAAATATTGATATGATGACCAAATAAATACCATTTTGGGTTTTCTCACAGGTGTAAAATAAGTAAAATAAAATAATATTTAGAGCTTATTATTCATGAAAAGCCGTAGCCTGCTTGCACGCTGATGGGGACGCTGGTGGGGGCGCTGGTGGGGTCGCTGCCTGCAGCCCCACCCACTCCCCACTCACACGAGCTAGTTTAGTTAGCAGTGTAGTATGTGGCGTTGCGTCTCT
>JBBPCY010105877.1:0-19722 GCA_037974405.1 Brachyalestes nurse | reverse complement strand
ACCGACTTGCAGATTGTGCAGGTCTCCGTGCTGTTTGTGTGTCTAGAGTGAAGTATCTCCACACATATGATGTGTGTCTGTCTTCTCTGCTGCCGTGGCTCTCGTCTTGTTGTGGTTTTCTGTTTAGATTCTCCTCGCGCCAACGGTACCGCCCCTTTTATGACGGGACTATAATAATTGGTTAAACCAAGGAACACGTGTCAGCGTCAGCCAATCAGAGGCGAAGACTGCATTGTGTACACAAGCGAGGGCAGAGAGAGGAGAAAAAAAAAAGAAAAAAAAAAAAACACCCCACACGACTAGTCGATTTCTCTCAGGGGGCGTCGACTCGTGCCTCTGAAGTCGACTTTTGTGTTAATGCCCTATCCTACAGAAACACAGGACGTGTACGAACTAGAAGAGTTATGATTGTGTTTGATGTTACAAGTTCTTACCGCAAGCCTGCTCGGCGTTCTGCTCGTCTCCATAGCGTTTGTGTGATGGTGCGTACAGAAACATCAGGGTGAACACATACAGGTTCCACATTCCGTAAATACCAGTGAAGAAGGCGCTGTTCACCTGCACTGTGTAATCCCCCCAGTGCCATTGACCCTCATTCACCTGGCCACACACACACACACACACACACTCTTCTGTCCTTTTCTTACACCACCCAGGTGAATTACATTCATTATGGAACCACATTATCGAATTATATTATTGCATGTAAATGTATTTTAAATGTGTTAATTACAATGTATATACATTTGCATTCTATATCAACAGTCAGCAAAAAAATTATAAACTCTGTTTGGTTTTCATACCTGGCTGATGATGAAAAAGATGACGGTCATGGCTGCACACGCCAGCGTGACCAGCATCAGGAACTTGAAGCGGAAAATAAGGCCAACGCAACTGTTGAGCACAAATGTCAAACGGGCCAAATTTCAAATCTCTCGTGTCTTTAGTGTGTAAACTCTTACCAAGTCATGGAGGCGGCAAGCTTTGGTCATTGCCGGCAGAGACGACCTCTTTCTGCTGATGTTTCGGAACACCTGGAAGACCATGAAGCACAAGAACAAGAAGTAGAGGCAGGCACAGATTCCAGCCACGATGATGAAGGCCATCTGAACAGCTTCGGTCAAAGAAACACGACAACAGTGACGACTGACTCCTAAACCGCTACAGGAGTTCAGCAACTTGGTGGCATCTTTGGTATAATGTCAACCGTCCTGACCACAAATATTATACCTGCACAGAGACTGAATGATAACTTTTACCCCTCACCGGAGGAGGGTTTGTTTTTAAAACAGTTTTAACCATTGCTCATGCTGTCAGGAACTCTCTACATTACTGTACCTCACCTGCCTCTCTAACTTCACTCTAACCTGACTAGTGGGTAGGATACCTGCCTCTGGACCAAGAGGTCATGGGTTCAAATCCTACCTTCAGCAAACCACCACTGGGTTCCTGAGCAAGACCCTTAAACCCAACTTGCTTGAGGGAGACTGCCCCCTGTAGTTAGGGAATGGAAATCATTGTACCCTTACCCGTCTCTCTACCTCACCACCTCACCTGTCTCTCTACCTCGCTGTACCTCACCCGTCTCTCTACCTCAGCACCTGACTGTACCTCACCTGTTTCTTGACCTCACTGCACCTCACCTGTCTCTCCACCTCACCTGCCTCTCTACCTCACTGTACCTCACCTGTCTCTCTACCTCACCACCTCACTGCACCTCATCTGTCTCTCTACCTCACCACCTCACTGCACCTCATCTGTCTCTCTACCTCACCTGTCTCTCTATCTCGCCTGTCTCTCTATCTCACTGCACCTCATCTGTCTCTCTACCTCACCTGTCTCTCTATCTCTCTATCTGTTTCTCTATCTCACTGCACCTCACCCGTCTCTCTACCTCACTGCACCTCACCCGTCTTTCTACCTCACTGCACCTCATCTGTCTCTCTAGCTCACCTGTCTCTCTACCTCACTGCACCTCACCTGTCTCTCTACCTCATCACCTCACCTGCCTCTCTACCTCACCACCTCACTGTACTTCACCCGTCTCTCTACCTCACCATCTCACTGCACCTCACCTGTCTCTCTACCTCACCACACCTCATCTGTCTCTCTCACCTGTTTCTCTACCTCACTGTACCTCACCTGTCTCTCTACCTCACCACCTCACTGTACATCACCTGTCTCTCTACCTCACTGTACCTCACCTGTCTCTCTACCTCACTGTACCTCACCTGCCTCTCTACCTCACCATCTCACTGCACCTCATCTGTCTCTCTACCTCACCACCTCTCTGCACCTCATCTGTCTCTACCTCACCACCTCACCTGTCTCTCCACCTCACCTGCCTCTCTACTTCACTTGCTTCACTATCTCACTATATCTCACCTGTCTCTACCTCACTTGCCTCACTATCTCACCTGCCCCTCTACCTTAGTTTAGCTCTAATTGTTTAGTGTAATTTAGTTACTGAAGGACTGTCAGATGTAACTATAAATATAAAGTGTAAAGACTACAGCGTATAGACTTTAATCCTGAATCTCATCAACCTGCAGTGTTGCTCAGTATTAAGAATCTGTTTGAATGGTCACCTTCCAAAGCACACCCGTGTGACTGTACACATTAATGGAAAGTAGTCAGGCGGCACAACCGTGTCTCATTTCATTCTGAAAAAAAATACATTAGAAAAATGACTACTGCCCACCCCTAGCTACCAAACAGGAAGAAAAAGGGTCCTGCGGGAGGTCAGTATGGACTCACACACATTTACAGCATTTATCAGACGCTTTTACCCAAGGCCACTTCCATTCCCTAACTACAGGGGGCAGTCTCTTTGGAGCAACATGGAGTTAAGGGTCTTGCTCAGGAACCGAGAGGTGATATACTGAAGGTAGGATTTGAACACATGACCTCTTGGTCCAGAGGAGAGCATCCTACCCACTGGGCCACCACCACCCACCACCATACACAGTACATGAAGTCGATAAAAGCTGATATAAACTCCAGGATCAACACCACGTCTGTGAAAGGATACGGCCAGTTCTGTCCCAGTGTCCGAGGCCCAGATGCTGTAGAAGGGATTGGTTAACTGCACTCCTCTGTACGAAAAGAAAGGAAAACTCATGTTTGATCTTTCCGAACAATCAGACCACATCAACGCTAAGCCAATACTGCAGGAAAGACAGGGATTAAGGGCTGGACGGCATCGTCTCGGTGCCAGGAATGAAAACAGCATGCGCTTGGCTCACCTCTCGCACATATCGAAGATGAAGAGGCAGAAGGAGCCAAAGGCGATGGGCCCAACCTGCTTCCAATATATAGAGAAACGGTTCCTCTCTGTCTGATCCTGGCAGGAAGAAAAAAAAACACAACAGACATGAGATTCATTCACCTTTATTTTTGCTTTTTTTGTACCGATATATTTCAAGAGGACTACTGTCAGAATAACACACACAACACTTGATTTTGGTTGGTTTGTGTTGCACAAAAATATCATAGTATTTACGACTCGTGCTAAATAGCGAGTTCCTGCTAATCCTCAGTGTAGCTCTTTATTTCAATTAAAAAATCAGTTTGACAAAAAACATACAATATTCATATTGTCTAATTTGTTGTAATGTGTTACACAAAGATCCTGTGAGTACTGGGTATAAAAATAAATAATAGTAAAAAGGCTTTTCCATTAACTTGCAAAATCACACACATTAACAAAATCTTTATTTTATATTTATTACTTCATTTTAAATGGTTATGGTTTGTTTTATACTTCTGTTGGGGCAGCTGGTGGCCCAGTGGTTAGCGAGCTGACCCTGTGACCAGAAGGTAGTGGGTTTGAATCCCAGGACTACTTGTGGCGCAACTGAGGTATGACAGAATGATCACTTTACACTTTCATTAAATTCTGACACTGGAAATAATAGATGAGGATAACGGTAGACAATAGATAATACCTAAATTAATGCTTGGCAACGATAAATCTAATAATTAATTCAAAAGTAGTGTATTACACTTATTTTAAAAATACTGCTGTATGAACAAAAGTGCAATAACATTTGGTTTGCAAACAATTTAAACTAATAAGGAGCTTTTTAACAGCAGTGTTCCCTTTAACACAGTCACAGTTCAAATATTTCTGTAAATCTTAAAAACATTAATGTAATCAAATATAAAACCAAAGCTATCTGCCACTGCAGGACATTCACGTTTTATCTAGTTTACTATAGAACCTAGATAAAACGTGTCCAGAACCTCAATCAGAACACTATAACATGCTCCTTCCAAGCAACAGCAAGTTCACATTTTTAAATCTGTTCTCTTTTTTCTGAACAGGCTCCAGCAGAAACATTTTTCTTTTATCAGGGAGCAGCAGAGTGTCGCTGTTAGAGTGGGGTGAAGTTAAGAATATGAAGTGGAAGAAAGACAGACAGAAAGACACAGACAGATACATACAAGGTCACACAAACTAGAAGGTTAAGTATTAAAAAAAATAATAAAAAATAGAACATAGACGTCCCTGAAGCACCCCTTGAAGTTTTTACCATTAGATGTTCTCCGCAGAAGATGATCCAGAAGGACAGCAGCATGGCGTAAAAGATTCCCTGGCGAATGTCTCCGAATAGCAGCATCCATGTCCATTCAAACCCAACGGAGAACCATTCCACCGGGATGTTGATGAAGGTCATGGAGATTCCCAGGGCAAAGATAACCCTGTAAAGAGGACAAAACTGCTGAACTAGTGGCTTAAATACTAAATACTAGACGATCTTGTCCTGCTTCTAAGTGCCACATGGGCTGATAAGAAGCTTCGCACAAAATGTCACTTTTAAGTCCATGTTTAAGGCGTCAGGTGAGTGCGGACTGAGTGCCGACCGTTTTTCTGCTCACTGGAACAAACCAAAGCCGCTCGGGCGTCTGTGCATTCGGGTGGCATCAAATAAACGTTTTCTTGGGGTCAGTTTCTACCGAAATCCCAACGAACGCAAAGAAAACGACACTATTGCGTTTACATGGCGTTCGGTTGACGTTCTGGAGGACCCAGTATGTCTCATGATTCTATTGAACTGTTTCTTTCATTTTCTGTAACCTCTTAACCCTTACTAGGGTCACGGGAACCCAGAGCCTATCCTGGGGTCTATAGGCGCGAGGCAGGGACTCACCACCGGACACGTGTTTATTATTATTATTATTAATAATAATAATAATAATAATAATAAAATAAAAGTATTTAGTATTATAGTAGAATAATAGTATTTTTTATTATAATTGTTTATTATAGTACTAAATTATATTAATTATACATTGTATTATTATTACTATTTATAACAATCAACATATAGAGATATGAACATTAAATCTTCGCACGTCTTCAAAAACCAAACGAAAAGACGTCCGTTTGACCTGACGCTGTGCAGTAAGAGGGTGAACTCAGTATCGGCAGCAATGTTTGTTCCCTTCCTCTCTACGACGGCGTATCAGGGGGATTTTTAATAAAACAAGAATGTCAGTGCTTAAGAATAGGGATCTATGTTTTTAATGCATAACTACCCACAAAGACGAGCCACAAGTAAACACTCTGGACAGAATAATTACTGCCCCACAGGTAAATACATGAAACTACACATTGGGCTGCAGGCTGGCATTAAACAGCGTCAGTGTAAATGCCAGTGTAGTGCTTTATTGAAGTCAATCAAACACAACTACAAAACGGCAAACTCTTGATCCACCCCTCATTTCTTCATATTTTGCTTCCAGAGATCCAGACTTTCTTGTATTTTAATGTGATCTTGAGGAACAGTTCTCCAGGCTTCCTGAAGGACTTTCAAAGACTCTCATTTTCAGTACAGTCCCTGAACCTGACCAGTTTCAGAGGAATGTTTTTTGTTTGTTAGGCCACACAGTGACCTATGTATGAATCATCCAAGCAAATCAAAGCACATATAACTCAAGACCTGAGCCAGCAAAAAAAACAGGTGCAGATGATTCCAGATGATCAGGTGGTGATCAGTATACTGGTGGTGCTGAGTGCTGAGAGGTTGGAACTCCTTTATCTAGACACCATGTATCTTTAGACACTTTGCAGCCTGTCACAGTAAAACATATGTTATTGTTTCTTTCACTTAATCTATTCAATATGCCAAAGATAAGACAGTTTGGCAGGTGTGAAATAGTATTTTTACACCAGCAAATCAAAATATAAAGAAATGAGGGGGGTCAAGACTTGTGCACCACACTGTAGGTTTTCTGACTGAGCCTCGTGAATGGTTAGGATGCTCCTAATGCACAGATGGTGCATGTTACATGACCTATTAGGTGGACAAGGATAAACAATACATACTTTGTATATGTTTACTAGGTGCCCTTTAGAGTCCTGTGTTAAAAATACCCACATGGATTGAGGTTCCCAGGAGAGAGGGAAAAAAAGAAGGGAAGGAGAGAAGTGGAAGCCCAGAGAAAGAAAGAGTGAGAGAGAAAGAGAGAGGGAGTGGGAAAATGTGCGTCAGCTCTTCTGCAGGAAAGCTTGGAGTCCTAAAATGACCCTCTAACTTCACCACAGCAGACGGAGGGAGGCCTGTGGCTCCAGAATTACCAACAATATCTGGAAAATCTGTTCGGCTCAATAAATTTGCCCTCGTTACTCTACAGTCCCTGATTATGGACAACCGTGAGTCGTACAGGGTCAGAAAGCGCACAGTCGAGTCATTCGAGTTTTCTTAACACCACAAAGGCTGGGGTGTGTTGAGATTTACACATGCAGTAAGCTAAGTGCTGATTGGTGGGGTATAATTATCAATATTGTCATGTTGTAATGTAACAAAATAACCACATATTAATAATATCACATTATAATGTACCAATATTATCACATACTAATAATATTACCATATGATAATGTAGCAATATTATCACATATACACAATATTATCATATTATAATGTAACAATATCTCATCTTAATAAAATTCTCACATATAATGTAACAATATTACCACATATTAACAGTATTACCACAGCACAATGTAGCCATATTATCACATATTAACAATATTTCAACAGTATAATGAAGCAATATTATCACATATTAATGACATTATTACATTATAATGTATCAAAGTATTGTAACGTTTTTCATGTTTCTTTGTGTTTTGGCCCTCGAGCCTTCTTTGAGTTCTTTGTGTTGAAAATAAAGTCTAAGAAGAATTTAACCCCACATATGCGCCTCGCTATCCAAGCCCAAGTATATGTTTGATTTAAATTATAATGTAACAATATAATCACATTGTAATGTAAAACATTATCACATATTAATGATATTATATCATTGTAATTAGTCAATATTATCACATTATGATGTAAAGGTATTTTCATGTGTCAATTATAATATCACACTATAATATACAAGATTGTCATAATATATACATATGTTTAATATCCATCGTCTATAATATTCAGGTTCATTGATCAGAGATAATGATCAGAAGTATTGATCAGAGATAACAATCAAGTGTATTGATCAGAGAAAACAATCTGGGTAATTGATCAGAGATAATGATCAGTGGTATTGATCAGAGATAACGATCAGATAGACCAAAAGTTTCCATACCAAAAATCCATTTCCATCTGGATTAGCGACCAGTGTCGTTCCCATGGTCATGTTTTCCTTCACTTCGTGTATTTTCGGGATCGTTGTTTGTTCTGTAGAAAGAGGAAACGGACAATGTAGAGGTCAGTTCAGCTTCATTAAAATATTAGCAGCCATCCAGCTTCCCCCATGATTTTTTCAAGACAACCTGCTTTAACTCCTCCACAACACTTTTGAAAATGAGTGTATACTGTTTTATGAGGTTATATTTTATTTCCAACCAATAAGTTTTTTCTAAACTCAGCAGCTCCACACAGGCTTGACATCTGTGTTTTTCCTTCAGACTAAGGTTCATAAAGGTCACAGTGTTTACAACATCATGTCTGTGTGTTTTTCACATCGCCCTTCTTTTTTTTCCAAAGGCAAATCATGAATAATCTCACACATCTCTGATCTTTAACAGAGCCTCTGTGAGGAACAGCAGCCTCACTGTTGAAGCCGACAAGGAGGGCAGGTTTGTCTCCGGAGGGTCAGTGTGAGCACATCGGTGCATCCGAGCCAAAGTTCAGAGGAAGATGAGACAGTTTACTCACACTGAAGCATGAAGCCAGAGACCCTGACAGTTGGAGATGTTTGAGATGTTTGAGATGTTTGAAATGTTTAAACCTGATCCTGATACTGTTTTACTCTACATTTATTCATCCCTTATATCAGATATGGAACATTTTTTGGTACATGCACACACACCATCATATAACGCGTAATTCAAATGATGTACTGTGCAAAAGTCTTCAGCCACCCTTTCTTCATAGTTTGCTTCCAAAGATACACTTTCTTGTGTTTTTAATGTGATCTTGGGGCACAGTTCTCCAGGCTTCCTGAATGACTATCATTTACAGTCATGTCCCTGAATCTGAGGAAGGAAGGAAGGTTTTTTGTTTGTTAAGACACACAGTGACCTAAAAATGAATCATTCAAGTAGAACAAAGCACATCTAACTTAAGGCCTGAAGAAACAGATGATTCTAGATGATCAGGCGGTGATCAGTTTACTGGTGGTGCTGAATGCTGCGTGGTTGGAACTCCTTTATCTAGGCACCTTGTATCTTTAGGCACCTTGCACTTTGGGGTAAAACATGTTCTCTTTTCCTTCATTCAATCCACTCAATAAGAAAGTTCGACAAGCAGAAAAAAGTATTTGGCACCATCAACGTGATATAAAGCACTCAAAACTTTATATTACAGCATCTGCGTTGTTTATAGTGTTAAAACAGCAACACATTCACCTGATACTCCATCACCACCTCTGCCCCACTACCCCAATCTCAAACTGCCCCCAACCCCCCAACGCCTTCCAGATGTAGTTTCATTAGTAAGCTGTCCCGCAACTGAATACAGTCATCAGTTTACTTCATTTAAATCTTATTCTAAATGCTGCGAAAATATTGAAGTGTGATGAAAACATGGTGATTAAATCAATATGGAGTACTGAATCGTCTTTTCGAACCAAATTGTGAGTCAGCTGCATCGTTACTGCACAGACTCTCAGTCTGTGTTTATATCCAGCTGCACACCAGCCTCACATGTGTCGTACATGTTGTGGGCGGGACAAAGATAACAACCAGCAGAATCATTACTGTTTATGGATATCCCTTCCTGTCCAGTCAGCCACCCCCACACACACACACACACACACACACACACACATACACTATAGACTTTTACACATATATAATGTGTAAAAAAGTATGACTAATACAAAATCTCACTAACAAACACATTCACATACACTGCACACATTTACACACGCACACTCACAAACGCACAAAGAATGTCTTCATGTGTTAGACTAGATGTACATTCACATGCACTTTTGTATGTGTGTGGGTGCATGTGTCAATGTATGTAATGTGTGTATATCACCTGATGGTTCTTTAAAATTTCCATATTTTTGAGACGAAGAAAGTTAATTTACTAAATATCCCCTCGTCAGTGAGACAACACTCGTCCGGATGCGCCATCTATCAGTTGGTGCATCAGCTGTTGGGGACGCAGCCCGAGTTTAGTGTGATTTAGTCACTAATGGACTGTCAGATGTGTATAAATATGAAACTCTGAGTGTGAAGACGACCGTTAATTGACTAAAATCCTGAATCTTCATTAACCTGCAGTTAGAATTGTTAGACTGTTCAGTGTTAAATATTTTAGATCACACTGGTGTGGCGGTACACTTTAATGGAAAGTGATAAGGTGGCGCTACCATATGACGCTACACACTGAGGGTTTAACAGCCGGCTAACTGGCTGTCCTCACGCTGCACTGGACAGTTTGGTTTTTCTGGTCACCTCATGCAGCAGCACCACCAGTGACCACTAGATGGCCACACTAGGTAGTGCAAGCCCACACAGACCACTACAGACCGTACTGCAGTGTCTGTGGTTCAAAAACATGGCCTTTCATTAGACTGACTCTGATTGGACAATGATATTTAACGGTGGGGCATTCTGTCCATTACAGTTTCTGATTGTTTTATCAAGTTTATTCTGTCATGTAACTGTGCTGCACAGCTCACTGCTTATTTTCTGACATGCCTGAAACTGTGTGAAAAAAAAAACGTGTGTGGACGCAAAAGACAAAGCTTAAAACAGTGCAGAGAAATAGTTGACATCAAGCAAAAAATGACTGGCTCACTTAAACATTCTAAGTAAAGCACTTTAGTTTATCACCCACACAAGACAAGCCTTGTTTTGAAATCAGCTAACACAGCTGGTTTGCCAAATAAATACCAGCAGAAAACACAAGCATCACAGGCTGAAGCTTTTAGTAAACCACAAAAAACAGTGAGACATCATTCTTTTTATAACTGACCTGTGCTTTAGTGTCTTAAAGGCTAATATTCATGAGCAGATATTCAAGAGGCTTGTAAGAGGCTGCTCTATTCAGTGCTGCAGTGCTGCAGCTCATAGAGTAAAGAAATGTCACAGTGCAGAACATTCCACCATACAAATAAACCGAGACAATTATCGACTTTAATAATCATTTCTCAGTCCTGATCATCCAATTGAAAAGTCACATAGAAGCAAAATAGGGGCAGGGTATAATACATGTGTCAGAGCTGGAACAGTGCCAATTTCTCAAAAACTGTAGGAGGAGAAGTGGCCCCATAGCAACACAAATAATAAAAATGTAGTAGTGTGAAGAAAAAAAAACGCTAAAAGGACCTCCCAAACAAACCACACTCAATCAACAGGAAATAGGGCGTCAGAAAACACACAACTACCCCCTGACATATGTTCACACACACACACACACACACACATAAACAGTTCTCACCAGGCAAGTTTAATTTTATGCATTCAGAAGACCTGCCGTGACCCACAGGGCACTTATAGACATCTCCAGTCCGCCTTGCTGGCTGACCCTCCAGAGGAGAACCAATCAGAACCCTAAAAAAAGAGCAAGAGAAAGAGAGAAGAGAAGAGAAAAGAAGAGAGGGAGGCATTTAATTATTTTGACAACTTAATTCTATCTTTCATAGTGGCGTATGTGACCGATGCACTGCTGAAAACCTTTGAATCCTATTCATTTTTTCCACTCCCCCACCCCCCACCATCTGTCTGTCCTTTTTTTATTGATGAATAAATGCACTGAAATATAACATAACACACAGAGTGATATTCACATGGTCTCATGTTTTTCTAAAACATTACTTAGTGTTTGTGGTATTGCTCAATAATGTGTGTTAAAATTAATAAGCGAATAATAAGCCTGCGGTTTAAGGGGTTAATTGAATTAAATTAAATGTGGTTACAGAGTGAAAACACACATATTAAATCTAGTCACTGAATTACTGGAACTCCAGGTCTCTGGGTTGAACTGAAGGCTAGTTTGTGTAGAGTGTGTATGTGGGTGTGTGTGAGTGTGTGAGTGTGTGTGTGTGTCCTGATTATATCAGCACTGTTTTATCAGGCCTCATTTGAGTGTTGGAATGCTAAAAGTTGTTTACAAGCTTTTAGTTTGATGTCCAGTTTTTAAACCCTGAACAACATTAACATTCCCATCAAGAGGTGGCCAGTAGTGAGTAAAGCAGTGTTGGGAGAAAAAATAACGGTACAGTGTAGTATTGCAATACTTTCTGACATCGATATAGCAGCCTCAAGTATCGCCATTTTAATGTATTAGATTACATAATCATTTTTTAATCTATTCAATAGATTTCATTTTGGGACAGGCGTCTAATCTCATAGCTTTGCTCTTGAAACCTACAAGATGGCCCAATACTTCATTCTTCTGACTACTGTAAAGGAGCTGAATAGTAATAATAAACACAAGGCGAACTTACACACATAAGAGCCGGTGAACATAGCATTAGGCATCTTGCCCAAGGACTCCCACTGAAACAAAATATGCTCAACAAATGCGAGAAACAAACACTCAATTTCATAATTTATCATTTTCCCCATTATATTTACATTATTTTAAATGCTCCACAGTCCTGTACAAAAGGTTTCTTCACATTTTGCCTCCAAAGAGCCAGGCTTTCTTGTATTTTAAATGTAGTCTTGAGCAATTGTTCTCCAGGCTTCCTGAAGGACGTTCAAGGCTCGCATTTTCAGTCCAGTTTCAGAAGAATGTTTTTCTTTTGTTGTTAACCCGCACAGTGACTTATGTATGAACAAAATACATCCAACTTAAGTCCTGAACCAGTGAAGAAACAGGTGCAGGTGATTTCAGATGATCAGGTGGTGATCAGTATACTGGTGGTGCTGAATGCTGAGTAGTTGGAACTCCTTTATCCAAGTACCTTGTATCTTTTGGCACTTTGCAGCTTGTCACAGTAAAACATTTGTTCCCCTTTATTTCTTTTAATCTACTTAATGTGCAAAAGGTAAGTCAGTTTGACAGGCATGAAGTAGTATTTTTACAACAACAAAGTGATTCAAACCAAAATAGAAATGAAGGGTGCTTCAAGACTTTTGCACAGTATTATATTTCCATTAAAACACCACAAATTCTTTGAATTTTAAATAACATTTTTATCATTTTATCATGAATTTTAAAAATGCTTTCATCTTTCGGGACTATAGCGAAACACGAACCCTGTGTTTTAAGGTTGTTTCGGTTGCTTGGAAACATCTGCTCGAGTTAAACTGCCTAATTAGTGTGATCATGTGATCTTTACAGGTTCACTGGTTTGCTGTGAGGGTGAGTCGTGTTTTACAGCACACAGGAGAGTGTGCTTCTCCACGACCCAAATTACAGCCATGTAAAATATTCATTTACAGCCCAGCATTGGGATTAGTGTCTTTCCTGGAGTTTTACCGGGGCCTTACTGGGGTTCAGCGTCCTGCACGTTGCCTCCAGCTGGGGGTAAAAATTTGTCACACTCAGGACTTGATTTGAGGGAGGGGTCACTCTTTGTGGTCTGGGCTCTAAATGAATAAATAGACAGTACAGGGCAAAAGTTCTGTTCTTCAGTTCTCCAGGCTTCCTGAAGGACTTTCAAAGACTCCACATATGAAAGTTAACAGGTTAAAATGGCTTTCAGTCATTTTTGTGCACTCATACATGTACAGAAATCATGCACTTTTATCTGTATTCTTTTATATTGCTTCATTTATTTCTGGTTAACTTATGTAAATTGATCTCCCATCCTAATTTTATTCTAAATTATTTTTATGGTTATTTTTATTTTGTATTTTCCTTTTTCGGCTTATGTGCTTATTTTTGTTTATAAAAAACTCACTGACTGACATCTTTTGGCTATAGAACTAAACACACCTTGCCTACACTTATGATTTAATGTCATTATATTATTTCCATGTGTTTGAAGTTAACATGCCATGTTTCCATGCTGATACCTGAAAATGCACAATTAAAGGCCACTGAAGTGTGAGATACATGATGAACGGCAGTTTCCAAAGATGAATATCTGTAGTTTTTCAGTTTCGCTAGATTGTTTGTTACATTTCAAAGTTAATACAACAACAGCTTTGAGGAATCATGTTGTTAACTGAGAAGAGGATGTGAAATGGCAGAAACAGCTGCTTTTTCTGCAGGCATTTGAGAATTAATTTGTGTGTGTGTGTGTGTGTGTGTGTGTGTGTGTGTGTGTGTGTGTGTGTGTGTGTGTGTGTGTGTGTTTGTTTGTGTTTGTATTTATCTCTTAGTGAGTACCAAATGTCCTCATAATCATTAGAATGCTGGGAAATCTGTGAAAGTGGGAACCTTTCGCTCAGAACGAAACGTGTTGTTTCTTACCACATAATCAACTATTTTAAGAAGAACTAAAAGAGCAGGAAGAGCCTTTTGGTTACTACGGTTAAAGATCAGGGTCAAGTTTGTATAATTACTGAAAAACTGTATTACAATTACTCACAAGTATAGTAATACCAACATTTGTGTGTGTGTGTGTTAAGGAGGGGAGTTCTGATGTGTTACAGATGGTGAAGTCAAGCCGATCTGTCTTTATTTGAGTAGAAGAATCGAGTAACTAAAGTAACCAGAGAACAAGAAATGAGGACATTTAAGAGAAAGGACCTTCATTCATCCGAGGCCTTAAAAACATCGCATTTCATCCCCCTCCAGAAATAAAAAGGAGACTTTTAACTAGCAGTGTATGAGCAGATAAATGTGCTGGACATTTTCCACAACATATATTTAAAAACAATCTGTATAGTTAGGTGTTTAAGATCTAAACTCAGTGGTTCAGAGGGGGTTCGGTGTCTAGAGAAACTCACCAAGTCAGAACTGTTCACAGTGAAGGTAAATGTAACCAGACATCTGCCTTTAAAATCTCCCACACAGAAAGTTCTTCCATTAAATGGTTCTGGTTGTGCTGCCTGACGTCTGAGACATTGTTCTACCAGAGTTCTGAGAAGCTTTTGGTCCTAAAACTAAACCCATTCACGATGGAGGGATACAAGCAGGGTACCTTGAAGCCAAACAGTCCTCATAGAAACTAATTTAGTTCATTTTCACTATTTTACCGTCATAATCCATTTAAATACTTAGAGACACGTGGAGCTTCACTGGGGGCAATAATGAATGAAACAGCTGGATTTGTGTTGGAGACGTATGGTTCCATTTACCTCCACTGTAAAGAAATCAGAGTCAGTACTGTTCCACACCACTGTTTACATCTCGACCACTGAATTAGGCAGGAAATTAAATAAATTACTAAAAATCCCTTTTAAGTGAGCATTCCTAGTGCATAACTCACCATTTTCCTTCACTGTTCTCAAATTGTTGCACGGTGTAGCCAAACATGTCCTCCACAGGGCCACTAAAGGACATCCCATTCTTCTCATCCACATTGAAGAACGACAAGCATGGCAACAGCACTGCAACAGAAAAAAAAAGTAAAATAATTACAATCTACTTACTGGCTTTATACTTCACCGCTCTGTTCTTCATATTCCGCTTCCAAAGATCCGGACTTCCTTGTTTTTTAATTAGTCCAGGGATCAGTATACTGGTGGTGCTAAATGCTGAGTGGTTGGAACTCCTTTATCTAACCTTGTATCTTTAGACACTCAGTAAAATATTAGTGCACATTTCTTTTCAGTTAATCTACTTAATGACAGGCAGAAATAGTATTTTTTCACCAGGAGATTCAAAGCAAAGAAATGAGGGGTCAAGACTATATAGTTCAAGACTATACAGTAAACCATGGATTACTAATATAATAAATACTGACAGCTCTAACTGTGATTTTGTATTTTTGGACACTCCTAATTCAGGACAAGACATAAATTAAGGGTCTGAGCTGGATAAACTAACATAACAAATCAGGGGTGACCAAATTGAGTCCAGTGATTTCCCTGCTCAAACACACATGGTTCAGCTCATTGCCAGGTTTAGTGACTGCGTTTGGGTTGGAGAACCACTAAAATCGTGCTGGACAGTGGCTCTCCAGGATTGGAGCTGGGCACCCTGTAATAAACTTTTACAGTTTAAATCAATTAAACAACAAATAAATCAGATTTAAACTGTGAAATTCAAATAAATGCTGCAGAATTCATCATGAAAAACTGTGATAAGTGGTGTAGCACAGCCATTATAAAGCTTACAGTTAGTCATAGACCTTCAGAGATACAGACAATTCTTTATGGAGTTGAAGGTTCAAAAGGAGTGTTTTGGAGCAAACAGGATAAACAAGAAAACAAAGGTTCCAAGACACGGACAACAGTTTCTCTATTTCGTTCCAGTTTTGCATGGGAGGAAAATATGTGGTTTCAGTAAAAGAGCATGGGAGGAATGTTCTAAAGTATCTTGGACAATGACTTCTTCACTCACCACTGCATATGAAGGGGACACTAAATATAGTGTTAAAATGGCTCATTGTGCCCTGGCTACAGAGAGCCTCTTCATACATGCAGCGGAATTTCCAACCAAATTTATTCAATCCCTCCATTTCTGAAGCAGCGCAGAAGATTTAACAAACCTCTGACATGTCGAGCTGCGCCAGGGCCTCCAAAACTGCACAAAGAGCACTTGTCCATCCATTTTTTCCTTTCTAGTGACCATAGTGGACATATTTTAGTGCTAAGGAGGAGATTAATGCATGCACAGTAAAAGCCAGAGGAACTGCAGTGTAAAACCCTTTGGATTTTAGTGACCAAAAGTAGGCGGACACTTGACCGTTACAGACGGTGCAAAAGTTTTTGTGCAAGCTGTTTAAAAACATTAATATCAGCAGTGAGGGACTTTCTGCCAGCTTATAGATTAGAATAAACAAAACAGTATTAAAAAAGTTTTGGAAAAAGTACTGGTTAAGAGCAGGCTAGAAGAACACAGCTTCAGATTCCACCTTTTTTGCATGAAACTCCACCAGCAGATCCTGATTTAATCTAATGAAATGAGCAACTAGACATATAAAATTACTTACAATTACTATTATATGTATACGTTCTAATGTTTGCTTTTAAAAATGTGTACTGCTCAGCTAAACAGGTTTTAAATATAATGTTCTCAGGCCTTTAAGACATTTGCACATATGACCTTATCCCATTCCACAACCACTGGCATTAATGTGCAGCTATAACAGCCTTCGCTCTTCCGAGTGAGTTTTCCAGAAGAGTTTGGAGTGTCTATAGGAATCGGAGACCATTAAACCAGTGGTGGACTGGTGAGGTCAGGCACTGATGCTGGGAGAGTTTGGCTCACAATCGATGTTCCAGTATCTCCCAAAGGTGCTCAGTTTGGTTGAGGTCATGGCTCTGTGAATGCCGCTGGAGTTCCTTCACTCCAAACTCAGTAAATCATGACCAGGGACACAGTCATGCTGGAACAAGAAGCTTCAAACTGTTGCCAAGTGAACAATCATGTAGAATGTCTTTGTATGCTACGGCATTACATTACATTACATTATATAACGTAACATTACATTCATTCAGCAGACAATTTTATCCAAAGTGACTATTTGAGGAAACATTCAAGCTTCAGGAAAGTAGGAGAATCAGAATGGAGTTCTAGGTGCTACATCTTAAGCCATTAGAAGCCTTAAGAATAGAATCTGATTTCAACAAATATAAACAATGTAAAACAGTGTAAACCTGGTGTTTGCTCTCCTTCACGCTCAACGTTTGCTGCTCTTTCGCCTAGTGCACCTTGACTTAAGCCTGAACGATGGGACTAAGGTAATTGGGAGCACACCCAGACGTCACTCTGTAGGCAAGACTTTAACTGAATTCAGGCAGCCAGGGGTAGCCAGTGTAGATCAAGTAGCAGTGGGGTGACAGGCTACCCTTTGGTTTGATTGAAAACCAGCTGAGCTGCTGCGTTCTGAACCAGTTGAAAGGGTCTTATTGTACAAGCTGAGAGCATTAACCCTTCAGTGGGGAAGTTTTATTAACAGTTTTATCCATTGCTGTGTGAGTTTTGCTCATGCAGCAACATTCCACAATCTCTTACTTTGAGTGGTGGTTCTCGTACTCAGTCCCATTGCGGCGCCTGTATATGGAGCAGCTAAATATCTTCTCAACAGTCAGATGGCGTTCACCTTGATGCTGGTGTCACTTGTGACTAGTTTGACAGGATGATTATGTTTGTTGTGCAACAGCACAAGCTGAACTTGTACTTATGGTTAAAGTGCCCTAGTAGTTGTGAATGGATATTGGGGGGTTGATAAATGATATATAAAAATGATTTCTAAAGGTATGTAACCAAAACAACAGCTTGGCAATGTTATTTTCCAGCATTACTTTGACAATAGTTGTGTAAAGTGTAAAGATTTGTTTTAGGAACTCCGTCCGTCAGTTGGTGCGTCAGCTGTTGGGATGCAGCCCAAGTTTAGTGTGATTTAGTTACTGATGGACTGTCAGATGTATAAAAGTATAAATATAAAACTCTGAGTATAAAGACGACAGCATATCGACTGAAATTCTGAATTTCCATTAACCTGCAGGGTTGACCAGCAGTTAGAAGCGTTCCAAAACACACTTTTCCAAAACACACTGGTGTGACGCTTTGCTTTAATGGAAAACCTGTGTGATGTTACATGCTGGGTTAATACTAACCCTTCACTAGAACGCTGGGGCCCAAACCCTGAAACACAAGCCCAGCCCATTGTCCTACCTCCACCAAACTCTCCTGTTGGCTCTTAGTACTCTGGTAAGTAGCGGCCTATGATATTTGCCCAATCCAGATTCATCCATCAGATAGCCAGGCAATAAAGCATGATTTATCACTCCAGTAAAACTTTACACCACTCCAGCTGATGTTGAGCATTAATTTCAGCAATCTTAGGCTTGTGTGCAGCTGCTTGGCCACAGAATCCCATTTCATGAAGCTCCTTAAACAAACTTCTTGTGCTGATGTTTCTTCCAGAGGCATTTTGGAGTTCTGCAATGAGCTGATGAATGAGCAGCTAGCATCTTTAATTAGTTTAATAAGTAGTTTTAATCTTTAGGGTTTAAGTCAAGCAATAGCAGCTGGCATCATTTAATCAAGTTTTAATCAAGCAACATAGTTAGCATCTTTAGAGTTGTAATCTTGTAATAGTAGCTGGCTTCTTTAGAGTTTTAATCTAGCAATAGCAGCTAGCATCTTTAGAGTTCTAACCTGTACTTAGCTAGCATTAGCAGTTACCGTCTGTTGTCATAGCAGTTTTCATAGCAGTTCTCATGTGAATTGTGTGAACTTCTCAAAAATACAGTAACAAGGTGTTTCTCAGTTACAACTATTGTTATGAGCTATCAGACCAGAAATGCCTCGGTGTGTCCTCAGACAAAACAGTTCACAGCCGAGGATGGATCACGGGAGAAACAGGAACAGAAACAGAAGAAGAAGGACAACTACAACCAAAAACAAGACAACATAATTACATAAAGAAAACAAGGAAAAGAAGAGCAGATAAGTGATGATAACGATGATGAGGAGGATGATGATGATTAGATATGTCTATAAGTCTGTCTGAGACGTGACTGACCACAGGCTCACGTTTCTCTGGGAGCAGCTTCACTGTCCTAGGTCAGATTTTGAGGCTCGATAAACACAACGAGTTTCCTCTGTAATATCTCCCCATAAACACAGACACAGACAGCCAGACATCGAACTCCTCCCAGACTGCATGTACACACATACACACACACACACAAACACACACCACAGTGTCTGAACATGAACGCATTAATCTCCTCTTAATGAAGTGCATGTAAGTTCTTCAGGCAGTGTAACGTTCAGGGCAGATGTACGGGTTCCTGCAGATGTCTAAGACACTGAACACACCTTCCACTGTCATTACAAGAAAAGCTTTAAAAATAAAACTGTTTTTTACTTTGTTGAACCTGAAATGTTTAGCATCTAAAATTTGTTTAGTCTCACGCCGGGAACCTGCCACCCCTTTGACAGACTGACAATCAATCAACAAATCAACCCCTTCTTGAAAAATATATACCCCCTCAACAAATAAACCCCTTCTTATATATAGAGCAACCCATGTAGAGTGAAAAACCGTGTTGTTGTGATGTGGTATAAAAATGCCCAAAAATGCCTATTTTTATAGTGTAAACATATGCCCCCAAATATGCTCCCAAAACACTCCCAAAACAATTTCATTTTAAACTCAGCTTAATACATTACCCTGAAAGAAAATGTAAAGGTAAACCCGTATTTGTACTGTACAGTTTACACTGAACTCCCGCAG
>JBBPCY010105807.1:0-19728 GCA_037974405.1 Brachyalestes nurse | reverse complement strand
ATATGTGTGTGTAGGTGTATATGTGTGTGTGTGTATGTGTGTGTGTGTAGGTGTGTGTGTGTGTTGTTTGTGCATGTGTGTGTAGGTATATATGTGTGTGTAGGTGTATGTGTGTGTGTGTGTGTGTGTGTGTGTGTGTGTATGTGTATATATGGGTGTGTAGGTGTGTGTGTGTGTGTGTGTGTGTGTGTGTGTGTGTGTAGGTGTATATGTGTGTGTGTGTGTGTGTGTGTAGGTGTGTGTGTGTGTGTGCGTGTGTGTGTATGTGTGTGTGTATGAACGTGTTTAAGTGTGTGTGTGTGTGTGTGTGTGTATGAGTGTATTGCACTGTACAGTATTGCAGCTCTTTGATTCTACCAGGTGTTGGAGGCACAGTGAGATGAATGGGGTGTTTCTCCGCCGGTGTGTGTGCTCAGCGCAGAGCGGGCGTTTGCTGTGCACACCGAGATGAAACACACACGAAAAATGAACGGCGTGATTTTATTTAACAGCTCATTTAACTCCCCTGTAAAGGACTTTTCACCAGGGCCGTCAACTAACCTGATGGGTGTTTCGCAAAAACACGCCCTGACAGATGAAAGACGGCAGAGACTAAACAAAACTCACACACTCGAAGCCCTGGCTCTCCGAACAGCAGGCCGTCAAAGACTTGGAGTTGCAGCAACAACAGAGAAAGTTTGAAAGGATTTTCTTGGGAGGTCATGGCGGTTGCTCTGCAGGGAGACAAATACATAATTTGTATTCCCATGTAAAAATAAGCCCAAGTTTGGGGTGAGATGAGATGAGTTTGAGAGTGAGAGAGAAATAGAGAGAGAGAGAGAGAGAGAGAGAGAGAGAGATTTGCATGCATTTCTGTAATTATTTCAAAACTCAATCAAAACACAATAAGCAGAGCGTGTCCAATGGTGTGCTGCTCTAAAAGCTCATTTGTTTTGAGAAGCAGGGCTTAGTGAATGATCTGCTTCAGCGAAAGAAATCATACAGTTTCTCCTTTACCTCAAACATAATCAGTCAGTAAAGACAAGTTTGGCGTCTAAAGTTTGTTTGTTTGTGTTTGAACTGGAGCTACAGGACTAAAGCAGCTAACAAGTCATGGACCACGCACCGCACTGTGCAAACACATTTCTAAAGTTTTTCTCCTTAAACATTTGTGGTATTTAGCATGTTGACCTACTGCATTTAGTCCAGACTACCAGGCCACTGCAGTGGATACTTGAACTGGGCTGCTGGTCGTTTAGTACTGGGACTCAAGAAGGTGGCAGTGATCAGCAAGGAGTAACTGTTAAATGTAACTATTTTATTAATATTATAGTTAATGCACTTAGTTTTAGTTATAAGAAAATAACCTGCTGTCTATTTACAGCCTCAAGTGTGAGTGTGGGCTGCTATTGGCTGTAAAAAGGAAATCCATTGTGGGTTGAAGGTTCAATGGATGGTACCATAAGTAACCATTTTGTAGATCAGATGTTGTAGATCAGGTTTAATGTTTTAGGAAGGACCAGTAGTTTTGTATAAGTAAAGTATCCATTTGTTACGTGTGAACACACCACAGCACAGCATTTAACCCATTTATCAAGTGAAGCCGGGGGCAGCCAGGAACACAGCGCCCGGGAGCAGTGTGTGTGGATGGTATCTTATTCAAAGGAACCTCAGTGGTGCCACTAGCAGTCCTGGGACTCAAGTCCATGACCTTCTGATCACAGGAGCAAATCCCAGGACTGCTGGTGGTACCGTTGAGGTTCCCTTGAGCAAGGTACTGCCCCCACACACTGCTCCTGGAAGCTGCATCATAGGCTGCCCGCTGCTTTCCTTGGGTGAATGGATTAAATACAGAGGAAGAATTTCACGTGGGTGGTGTGTGACAAAAATGGCCACTTTACACTTTTAAAAGTAGTTTTTCTTTGGCACTGGCCAAAGAACACTGGTATTGCACCTTTAGAGGGCATTCTTAAAACTAAAGGTGACAAAACATGTTTCTATATATAATACCCTTCCTGACTTTTCTTTGACAGGATTTGTTAAGGTGTGTAACTTAGCTGGCAGTAACTTGGTTCAATAGAGGATGTGTACATCGCTCTGGATAAGAGCGTCAGCTACATGCCGTAAACATAAACGTGAATGTAAACATGAATGTGAATGTAAATGTAAACGTACACATAAACGTGAACGTAAACGTAAACGTAACCGTGAACGTAAACGTAAACGTAACCGTGAATGTAAATGTGAATGTAAGCGTAAACGTAACCGTGAATGCAAATGTGAACGTAAACGTGAACGTGAACGTAAATGTAAACGCAAACGCGAACGTCACCGTCAACATGAACGTAAACGTAAGCGTGAATGTGAATGTAAACGTAAACGTGAATGTAAAGCATGAACGTGAACGTGAATGTAAATGTGAATGTGAATGTGAATATGAATGTCCCAGAACAGGGATGGACAGCTCTAGTTCAGGAGGGCAGTGTTCAGTAGTTTCCTGCTCAAACACATCCATTACATCTGATAATTTACAGATAGGTGGGATCAAGTGAGTTTGAACAGGAAACCACTAAATTGGGCTGGAGTTGTGCAGCCCTGCCATAGACTCTTACCTAATAAACCTTTCAGAGGACGGTTCCTTAGAACACTGGTTCTCAAACTGGTCCCCAGAGTCCACCTATTTACTCCAACCTAACTCACAGCACACAGATACACAGGACCAGTGTTGGGCAGTAACGCGTTACTATAATTTGATTATTTTTTTAGTAACACAGTAATCTAACACGTTATGATTTTAAAATTGGTAATTAGATTATCGTTACAATTCAAGTAAGATTACTTTTAAAGGGAGTAATCAGTCATCAGTAGTTTAATTACATTTTTAAAGTAACTTGACCAGCACTGTACAGGACAAATGTGGTCTCTTTGTAAATGAGATGTTTGAGCGATGATCAAACCTTTACATTATTTGAAGGGTCTTTTTTAAAAACAAGATTCTGTAGGGACACTAAAAGCAGTTCTTTAATGGTACCTTTCTTAGGAGTGTGGAAGGGAAATGCTTCCATTACATGTTTGCTAGGTTAGCTTCATTACTCTAGTGAATGACTAAGAAAGCAAACTTCAGAAACCAGACTTTGCTGATCAGATACACTGGGCTAAATTGGGTAAATGTGATTCTTGGCTGCTGTGGTTGCAGTGGAGGGAGAGGACAATTTATCTGTTAAGTGCCAGGAAGCCAGACACACCTTGTTCTTCTAAGCCCCTCCACATTCCAAAACAATGATCTGTACTCATACCCCCTGCTACGTGCCCAAATAAGGGCCTTGGAAGCTCAAAAACGTGTATGTGTGTATTTCAAGCCCACCTCACACCCAGCTGCAGAAGAGGCCAGGGAAGCAGACGTTCAACGGACATCAGAAAGAAAAAACTGCCTGTCTAAAAATAATTCCTTTGTCTCCCCTCTCTCTTCGCCTCTTTTATAGGCACCCGGTGGCCTGTACCTGCTCCTCTCACAGTTTTCAAGGTTGCTAAACCCTCTCTTCATCTTACCCTTTCCTCACCAACTCTCTGTCCAAGCGTGGCCAATTTTTCTGCCAAGCGAACCAGAATGGCAACAAAAGAGGAGGGGAGAGACAGAGCTGTGCAAAGATCAGCCCTTTTCTCGGGACCGTGACCCCACTCAGCCCTGCCTGGAGGGGGGGGGTGAGCGGCTAAACGATAATCCAGGGTCAGCCATAACCATCTCAAAGCATGGAGGTCAGAATCTCTCCATGTATCTGTGAAAACTGAACTGCCTGAAGTCATTTAAATACAGTTTATTTTAGTGAAGTGCTTATTAATTCTAACTCATTAAATAGTCAGGATGTAATGCTTTTTAAGTGAATGTTATTCTGCATAATTGCGGTATAGGATTCTCATTCAAGGTAGGCTTTAGAAAATGTGTGTGTATATTACTAAGTTACCACTTAATTTCTATATTCTGCAATATCTAGGTCTGGTCATTTATTTCAGCCGATAATGTGTGTTTAAAAAAACAGAACGTTGATTATTTCACGTTTCTCTCTATCCTTTGGAATTAACCCTTCAAAGAAATGCTTTGGTCAATTACAATTAGAATTTTAATTACAAAGTATTTTTGGAAGACTGTACAGTAGACTATACTATGCTACACACTCTTATTTTAGGAGACCATAAACTTCACCTATATGTCATCATTTGAGAAGTAAAAGCAAACAGTATCTTCATATCCTCATGAATTTGAGCTATTCAAGTAAAAATGTACTTAGTAATGTAATATGTTTGTAATGTAGTAATGTAGTAATGTAATAGCTGTACAGACTACTTAAAAGTTTTCAGGAATTGCAAGATTAGCGTGTGTGTGATCTGACTTCTAATGGTAGATCTTTCTGTGGCCTAAAATTAAGAAAAAGTATATGATGCTTTTCTCTTCTCTTGGCTCCATGCTGACAGTCAGAGATGGTGGTGAATCTTCTTACAGGTTGAACAGCTGATCCTCTGGAACAGTCACGACAGCGTGGAGCTCAGTGGAGAACATGATGGACCTCTGGAGTCCCAAGAGACAGTGATGGCTGAGTCTTTCAAGTTCCTGGGAACAATGATCTCCAGGGATCTGGTCCACTCAGCATCCACTCCAGAACAAAGAAAGCCCAGCAGAGGATGTTTTTCCTTCACCAGCTTAAGAAGTACAATTGTGTGTCTGGAGCCAATTCATCCTAAAGTCTATCTTCACCATCTCCATCACAGTCTGGTCCAGCTCTACCAGACATGACAGCATCAAACTGCAGGGCATCATCAGGTCTCCAGAAAAGACCACTGACATGAATCTACCATGATCTGTGCACCTCCTGAGCCAAGAAGACAACAGAGATGATCGTTGCTCATTGCACCCAAGTCAACACTTCAGCTTCTGTTCTCCACCGCTTTCTTTTTAAATATCTGCACTTCCAGCACCATTTAAAATAATCTTTTATTGATTTTCTATGCATTCTTTTATTTATTTTTTTGTTCACTCTACTGACTCAGAGTTTCTGTCTTTTCATAGATTGACTGTATATGTATTTGTTTTGAACCACTGCTGGTCTTTTGCACATATAATACACACAATTACAGTCCAGTGCTGTTGCTTTGTATCTGACAATTTTATGGATGTGTCATGTCGGGAGTGCTCAGGGAAGTGAGGCAAGGCACAAGCGCAGGTTCCTTTGATGGTTTAATAAGGACACAGACTCTACAAAACAAACAAAACCAAAACAAAAGGCACAAGGGCCTAACTGAAGATCACCAAACAGGAAGTACAAAAGGCAGGGTAACGTGCAAGACACATCAGGGTAGAGTGAGGGTTGATCCGCAAGTTTTTACTTAAGTAAAACACAAAACAGGTGACAGTGACTCCAGACACAACACATACTCCAAATTCAAAATAAAAGTCCTGATCACACAAACCCTCCAGCCCTGACAGTACACATCAGGGTAGAGTGAGATCCGCAACTGAAACTCAACTCAGGGAACTTAAATACAAAACACTCACTGACAAAACCCAATCACAAAACACAATCACTTCACCTAAACTAAACACAGCTGAACATAATATAACATAAAAGTCCCCAGTGAAAAAACAAAACCCCAAACTTAAATACACAGCGGTCCCTGGTGGCCACTAGGGAGACGTAACAGGATGTTAAAAAAATCACCTTTTCCCAAATTGCACATCTTTATACCAAACCTGCGTGTTTTACTTCCAGCTTGAACCAAATCACAGATTTGACCTATAGTTTAAAATGTATAGTTACATTTATGTATTGTGAGGCGAGGGGGCGGAGCACGGGGCTCCTCCCTTTACGAGAGTCAGGTGTACTAAATTAAGGGAGGAGCCAGGACTCTTTAAAACAGGACTCTCTGACAGAGTAAAGAGGACTGTAGGACAAGGACGAGAGGAAAGAAGAAGAGGGACTGTGGGATAAGGAAAGACTGTGGGGTGGTGGTGGTCTAGTGGGTAGGGTACTTGCCTCTGGACCAAGAGAACATGGGTTCAAATCCTACCTTAAACACACCACCACTGGGTTCCTGAGTAAGACCCTTAACCTCTAATTGCTCCAGGGAGACTGAAGTCTCTGGTGTTTCCAGGAGTATGTTTAGGCCTCCCAGCCTGTGTGTATGATAATGGGCCAGGTATTTCAGCCAAACTCCAGAAAATACGTTTAAATGATTTTAAATTCTCAAATGTACATTTGTGTGAATGTCTACAGATAAGAATATGGGCATATGGGTATAGGAATATGGTATGTCTGTGTGAAATGGCATGTTTTTAATGGTAGGTCATCTGTGTTATTGTGTAAGTATGAAACCTCTGTTGTTACTCTCGACTTACTTTTAGATGCTTTTTTTAATCTCAGATGTAAATCTGTGTGAATGGCTACAGGTATGAATACAGACACGTGTGTGTGAAGCAGTGTGTGTTCATGGTACAATTCAGGTGTAGATATCTAGATTATTGCATACATGTGAAACCTCTATTATCAGCGACTGTGCTTCAGAAGCTAGGCTGTAGTCCAGGTGGGTTTCTTATCTAGGCCATTACATCATCAAAAGCTGTTCAAAGACTAGTTTGAAAACATCCAACAAAGGCAGCTGGTGTCTTGGTGTTTAGGGAGTTGCCCCTGCAATCAGAAGGTTGTGGGTTCGAATCCAAGGACTGCTAGTGGCACCACTGAGGTACTCTGAGTAAGGTACCCTCCCCACACACTGCTGTGTTCCTGGCTGCCCGCTGCTTCACTTTGTGAATAGGTTGAATGCAGAAAACAATTTTGTACTGTATATATATTGCAAATGTACACTTTACAGGACACATTATTGCACACTATTTGAGGGAGTATCCTTAACGGTCTTCTGTTGTTCATAATCATTCGCACACATGCTAAGAAAGTTCAAAAGGCCAGTCAAATATAATATCTTTTGTTTGGTTTGTGTGTGTTTTAAGAATGTGTGAACTCAATGCAGGGTGTAAGATGAAGCTGCTTTGAACATTTTTTGGCTATTTCATATAGCTAAAAACATATTTATGTTCTTCTTTTCACTGTTGTAACAAAGCTGTCTTGGTAGACCACTTAATTTTGACTTATTTACAGCAAACATAGATCCTTTAGTGTACAGTACCAATGAAAACCCAACTTTCTCAACTGCATCCAAGCTAATTCCATGGATCTGCACACTTACTAGGCCAATAACACCTGAATCTATATTTATATTTACCATTAAAATACATTAAAAACATTCTACTTATTTTACATTTATATTTACGCTATTTGGCGGACACTTTTAATAGATGGGTTTCCACAAAGAAAAAATTTCCCTCACACTAATAAACCTATACTTAAAAAAGGAACCTTGGCGTATTGTAAACAAATTTTAGCCCGAGCTACTTGCCGGCAGGGCTGAAAGTGGGCCGCAGCCAGGCTCACTGCATCACTGCTGTCTGATTGGTCGAAATGTCATCACAAGATGGAAAGAGGCCACTGATTATATACTGTCCGCACAAAAAACAATGGAGATATAAACTACTGGGAAGTGAATGCTGTGTGGAAACGCGAAGGTGAACCAGGACGTTGCTAATAAGTTCGCTGTGTTCGGTTTTCATCACACGGATAAAGAATGCTGAAAAACATTAAACAGCCAAACAAGACTATAAATAATAAAAGAACACAATAACAAAAGCGGCTCTGATGGAAAAACTTTCCGCCAGTTTGACTCCATGGACGCGGTTTTGGGACGACCGGCCATAAACTGTGGAGAGAATTGAGTCAGAAACTCTGTTACCGGACTGAGATACACTGGAACATCAAAGCGTCCATTACAATACAGTTTAGGAACTGCACAGTTCCTGTATACCTATGGAAAAGTGCCTTTTGATGAAGTTAGTACTCCACCAAGGGCCTATCAGATCACACAGAGAGAACAAAGAAGACAACAGCTGAGGAGTTTGAGTTAGGGTTAGAACATGCAGTTGTTCTCCTCAGTTATCAGTGAAGAGGAGGATCTTCAATCTCCATTTGAAGGCAGTGAGGGTCTCAGTAGTTCTGACAGTTGGGAAAAGTTTGTTCCACCACTTCAGTACCAAAGTTGAGAGAAAACATCAATGGTGGGTCAGATTGTGTTTGATGCTCTAAGAGGTCAATCCATGACTCATGGTCTGATCAGTGATGACTGGTTTGGCTTTGTAGGCGAGTCTAATAATGGATTCTATGGACTGGATAGTGAACAGCATGTTTTGAAACTTTAGTAATGTTTACATACCATATCAGACTCATTAAAAAAGACGATTTCGTTTTTTCCATAATAAGGGCTCCTTAAATTAACTTCTGGCTATGTAGAACGGTAATATTGTGAGATCTACATTAAACAGAAAGAGAAGCCCAATGACAACTCCAAACATAAATAAACGGAAAATTAACACCAGCTCAGCTCTTTTCTTGACCACTGGTGGGTGGCTAATTTTGCTGAGGATGGCTTACTCACAGAAATAGAATTAATTTCTGTGGGCTCTGGTCATGGACCACAGTTTTGCTTTTTGGGCTGAACTTCATGCACAGTAACAGCCTAAGAAATGGTCCTAATAAGTTTGTTGAGAATGATGCAAATTTGAGCTATCAAAAGCAGGCGCTCATATCTGCAGTAATTCCACTAAAATGCCTGAAATATGGAGTAACAAATTGGCCTGCAACACTGCATAAACAGATGCAGTGAAGGTTAACTCCTTTTACAATAACAAGCCACAGCACAAATAGCTTCCGACTGTTAATTGTCCAAGTATAAAGAACAACAAGAGAAGTTAATCTGCCAGAAAAACAAAATCATAAATTAACACAGTGGCAAAAGAGGTCAGGGCTGAATAAGCTAAGCTGGCAGCAGGCATGGCCTGTGGTGTTAATGACACATCACGGGCAAAAAAGCGGCCACACAAAATGACTATTTAATGGAACACAATTTATCACAGATTTAGCCTGCATGAATATAAAAACATGTAACAAAGTTACTGTGTCAAAGAAATGGGAGAACAGACCTGATTCCTTTAGCACTAGAGTCTACTGTTGGATTTATTGATCCTTTAATCTCAACATCGGTGTCTCTCACACTTCAGAGGGATGATCTTAGGATGAGCTTAGAGGGGTGCCTGACCTGAAGAGCCTCAGAGATCTGAAACTGGCCAGGCTTCCCCTCGGAGGCCATCTGTCCCACTTCCTGAAAGCCACATTGACTTTCAGGACTCTCTGCGTTTACATAGGTAGGTGTTTATACTGGCAGCAGTTCAATCAAAATGAAAACTTAAAAAATAGACATTGGCAAAAGCTGTTAGATCACACGTTTAATTAAAAAGGGTGTCATTTCACGGTTTCTTTTCAGTTTTCTTAACTGGGGAATAGAAGCATGCCGAAGCAAAGGAGTGACTTATCCTGGAGATGCTGGGGACATACCCCTACCTCTTTTTGTCAAAGGCCATTTTGTCCCTATCAGCAAATTTCACAAACTTCAACAAGCACTCAGCAAATGTGGTCTGCATAGTCTCCACCTCTTTTCAAACCAAACGAATGACTGTAGGTATAAATATGTACTGCATTTGTACATGGGACACATGAACAGATATTTGGTTGGTGTATTACTGTATGTTTGTTGAAAGATTGTCAAAAGTTCTTTCAGGATTATATGCAATTATATGTCTTTTTGCAACCAGCAGGGCACGGCTGGTGTGGTCCACGATGTATTGAGGAGCCTGATCATGTAGGGCTCTGTAAGTGAGAGTGAGAATTTTATACTGTATCCTAAATTTCACTGGGAGCAGACAAAGTAAAAAGATGTGAGTCACTTATAGGAGCGAGTTAAAAGCCTGGTGGCAGTGTTTTGGACCGTCTGAAGGCTAAACCAGACGTACTTAGACAAGTAAAAGACAGTTACAGAAATCAATATGTGATGAGATAAAAGCATGAATAAGCATTTCCATCTCAGCCTTGCAGACAACAGACCTTAACTTAGATAAGATTCTCAAATGCAATAAAACAGGAGCAACTGAATGGCCTCACAAGAGTGTCAAATTCAAGGACTGATCAAAAACAGCCCTTAAGTTACACAGAGAAACCTAAGAGAAACTAGAGAGTGATGAAAGCCTTTGTATTGATCAGGAGGAGCAACAATTATAAACTCAGATTTCTGAGAATTAAGTTTTAAGTTGTTGGTTTAAAGCTAATTATTAATCATTGTCAGACAGTCAACAAGGAGAGCAAACTTGTAAATTTTGGGGCTTAAAAGAACAATAAAACTTGGTATCATCTGCACAAAAACAATAACAAATGTCCAAACAAAAGAATTGAACAGCTTGAGCTAACAGAAGCATATACAATGGAAAAAGGTATAGGCCCAAGGACAGAACCCTGGGGGATCCCACAAGATGGAGAGGCACTGGCTGCTGTGAACTCACCCACACAAACTGAAAAACTCCTATCAGCTAGGTAAGATGAAAACCTGTCTGGAGCTGATCCAGTGACACCTACTCACTGTGTTAACCTATCTAAAAGGACGTTGGTGTCAACGATGTCAAAGTCCGAGCCAGCACTTACCAGTGTCTGCAGCCATTAGTAAGTCATTTGAAATTTTTTAATTCATTTGGATTGACATTTCAGTTTCTAGACATTCAAAGGACAAATACATTACAATCTCTGTGTTTGTTAATGTTTCTACCAGAACTCACCCACTGTTCAACTACCAGAACTACCTCTAGATCTAGTTACAAATTCTACTAACCACATCCAGATCTCTTCTGTGCAGTAATTTCTTGCAGAACTGGTTTGGTCATAGCGCTGTTGCATCAGAGGCATGCATTTGTATATGATGGTTTTAAAATCCCTCCTGTGTGTACAGGTCTTTCCTTTGAAAGTCCAGTCCTGTGTGATTTTAAAGCTCTGAGGTCAATTCTCAAAGCATGTTTTTCACTGAATGCCATTGTTACATCATAATCAGAGTTCTCAGCCATGCCGTTTTCATACAGTGATGTTTTCCTCACATGGTTTAGCACACCGGTCCCTCTCCTCATGTCATCCAGTGCACAGGGAGGCTTGCTCGGTTTCCTGTTGGTGTTTAAGCTGTTGGCTTGTACGTGCAGCGACAGATGTGTGCTTAGCATGCGTAACTCTCAGGACAGTCTATTACTGGGGGCCCGAAGACACACACACACACACACACACACACACACTGCTCCAGATCTTTTGGAAATTCAACAGTGGCACTTTAGCATTTAGACAGCATTCTAAATGCTGGCAAGCTATTAGAAGGTCTAGAGCCGGGTGTAGCCACGGGCAGGCCTGGGCCTACTCAGATTGATCACAGGCCCACCCAAATGGGGAAAGAATATTTATTAAGCTGAATTTTTAGGGTTAATGAAATCATAGGTTTAATTGATTTCACTGGGAGTGCCAAGCACTGCCTCATTTTCTCAGCCCTCCAATCACTACCTTTGCTATCTGCCATTGCCTCAAGTTCATTATCAGTGTTTGAACGTACCAGAAGGACCTGTAGAAGTGAAAATGAATAGAGTTTGTCATTTTCTATCCATCTAAAGCCAAAAATGAATGTAATGAATGTCATCCTCACCAGTGGTCTTCAAATTTTGGCACTTACAATGTTCTTTTACCACAAGCTGTGTCAAAAAGTCACATCTGTACAACTTCAGCCTGCTTTGCAGTTTTAGTCTAGGATTATTAAGGCTTTGGTTTTTAGGTTTGCTGTGTTTTTCCTCTCGTCTGTCTGATTTGAACTCAGTTACATCATTACAAATCTAAAATGATTAATTTCTTGTATATGGGTTCCCAGTAAAGCTGTTATTTTGTATCAGTATAGAGGAAGCCCTGCAATAGGCAAAGTGATGACTGCTCCCCAGTTTGATGACAGTGCTGGATACAGCTCACTGTTGATCAGTCCATTTTTTCATAGGCCTACCGCAAAATTTCTTTCGGTCTGCACCACTGATATGAAGTTATTCAAGGGAAAATTAGTTGTATTTGTAAATAACTAGTCATTCAGTCATTGTATATTTTTCCTAAACCCTTCAAATGTTAAACCTTATATTAGTAAAATGGATCAACATGTGGAATCGGAGCTTTTTGTGGGTCAACATGTTATTTATCACTACATAAGAGAAACTCCATCCTGCCCTTATTGTTGGATGCTCTGCTAAAGTGAATGGGAACATACATTCAATGTCTTGTTCATGTTACTATAGAAACAATCAGTGCTGATTTATTTAGTAGTAATGGTAGTGTGAAACATATTCTTTTTAATATGTATGTTCCAAATTGTAGTTTGTGACACACATAAAAATTAAAAATAAGTTACGATTCACTGATTTTTCTTTGTTACATCATGTTTATTTACATACTATTTACATAATACATTTATTTGCAAAATAAATTAAGAAATCACATGCTAAAATTTCCACTGCACTGACAAGTAAAATCTCAGACATCCAAACATATTCAATATAGAGGACATGTGTTAAAAGTTATATTTCCCTTGCCTAAAAAAGGCAGCACCAGCATTGCAAATCTACCCTTTCACTTGTCTGGCTAACACACACATGCTGACGCCTCCACCTTCATACATATGGATGCTTATAGCTCCTGTGCCCCTCCAACGCAGCCGCACACATTAAACACTTCAGACAGCCAAGCCTCAACAGCGCAGAGAGGCGACGACTTCCCTGCGCAAACGTGCAGCGTTGACAGGCTGCATCCGTGTTGTATTTTGTGTGTGTGTGTGTGTGTAGGTATGTATGTGTGTGTGAGTGGTGTTGACAGGCTGTCTCTGTGGTGTGTGTGGGGTGGTGTGGAAAGCTCAGCAGATGCTGGCTGCTAATTGTGTGCTGATGCTGGCAGCTGCGGTTCTTCAGAGCACCTGAGCCGACTGAACACAGCACAGCCACAGACTCGCGGTCAAAGAGGCCACTCAAACCATCGGCACAGTTCGCGGCTTCGTGTTCAACTGTCATGTAAAGGTTATGGGTGTAGTAATACCGTGTACTGTTTTTTTTCTTTGCATTTTCAACACAGAAGTTCAAGACAAAAGAGCTAGTGTTCATTTTTCTGCTATTTTTATTTGGCTCCAAGTATAATTATCCAGTTTTTTAGAATATATATACATTTAAATATACACAACCTGGTTTTGGGGTTTATTTTTATTGTTGTCTCTTTTGTATTTTGTTTATTCCAATTTCTATAAATATGTTTGATGTAATTAATATGTTGAATTCATGACCCCCACTGAGAAATGTCAAAACAAAAAAACTCACTTTCTTTTAAAGAATAGAGTGGGTGTGTAAACAGTACCTTTACATGTAACTAGTTCAAAACATACACACAGCCCTGGCTCACAACCAGGCAGCTTTAGTTCAATGTTTGTAAATATCCAGCACAAGAATGAATCCTCGGAATCAGAAGGAATGAGGCCAGTGTTAAATGTCCAGAAAGCAGCAAATTCCTGTTGTGCAAAACACCTCCAAAAGCGAGAAGTGTGAGCCAAGCGCAACTATCCAAAACAATCAGAGCTCAAGGGGAAACACAGAACAGACATACTCACAACAACACAACAAATGGAGGTGAATTGTGGGTCGAGTGGAGCTTAAAAAGAAAAAGGAAGATAAGGAAGATAACCAAACAGGAAGGTAAGAAAGGGAGAGCCCAGACTCAGTACCTCACCTGTTCCAGTTGTGACAGTACCCCCCATCCCTCCAGGGCAAGGGCACCCCGGCGACCAGGTAGGGTGATGCCGAAGCTTTCCAGGTGCACAGGGACCCATGTCCTGCCAGAGGCAACCAGAAGGTCACCCCCCGGGTCAAGAATCACCACAGACCTCCAGCACCACTGTTATCTGACCCTTTCTGTCACATGAAGGCAATCCAGCACATAGAGCCAGCCCAAGGGACTGCCTGGGGGTATTGAGTGAGCCCTGGTCTCTCATGCTATCTCTTTGTCCAGGATTCAACATGGATGATGGTAGAATGGCCTTAGCCTCGGCGAGGGAAACAGCTGAGGGATAAAAATGATCAATATCATAATTGAGCTTCACCTATGTTCATTTATTCTGGAAATAGGTCCAGGTACGTAGTTGACTGGGGTTCCCATGCAACACTATTGCTCCCAGCCCAAAGCACAGACACGCAAAACAACATAGAGGGGAGAATAAGGCCTTTTTTCAAAACAGGGGCGCTTGTAAACAAAGGCTTCAATTTATTAAATGCCTCCCAGGTGGTTGATGTCTTGCAAAGCTTTTTATCTTTTAGGAGGTTAGACAAGGGGTGCAGCCACCAAACTAAAACTCTGGATAGATCTGCGCTTAAAGTTGGCAAACCCCAAAAACCAATTGGGGCTCAAGCCACTCAGACACAGACACCTTATTACCACCAACATGATGTTGTAATTGAGGAAAGTGATTTTTAAATAGTGAAAAATTACACTGTTTGGCCTTAACAAACAACCCATGCTGGAGCAGATGAACAAAGACCTTCCACTCCTTCCATGGGTGGTGTGTTCCACAAGTGTTTTGGAATAAATCAAAATGTAATTTATGTAAACAATCACAAATGGTTTAACATGTTCCAGGACACATTGTTCACAGTCGTGATGATAGTGGGCCATTTACCAATCCATAAGGCATCACGTGATACATGTAATGGCCAGATGTAGTGCTAAACACCATCTTCTACTCATCACCCACCAGGCTGTGTGCACTCCACAGGTTAAGCTTAGTGAAAATTGTCAACCCATGGAGTTGTTCAACAGCTAACGAGATAACTGGAAGCAGGTGTCGATACTTTTTCATGTCGATACTTTTTCATCAATGCAGGGTCGGAGTTCGCCATCCTTTTTTCTGCGAGGAAGAAGCCGTCAGAGGCAGGAGACTTGGACCAGTTAATGAACCCCTGCTTCAGTCACATATTCCTCCATTGTCTTGCTTTCAAGTTCTGACAATAGATAAACATGCAACCGAGGGTGTGTAGCTCCAGGCAGGATCTCAACATCACAGTGCCATGGGCCATGAGGGGGACGATGCGTAGCCCTGGAGGTGTTAATGACCTTGGCCAGTGGCAAATATTCAGGGGAAATGTTAACTGGGAAGTGAACAGACATTTCATGCTCTAGAGACAACATGTGTGACTACAAAATCTCCTATGCTGTGAATGGGGGAGAACTAAAAACTGGGTACGATCAAAATGACATGAGGGGACACACAGCTGGATTGGTCGGTTGAGTGACCTGAGTGACAGGGTTGTTGCTGACTGGGTTACTGTCCACAGCATTAATGGTGATGAAGTGGGCTAAAACAACCACAGGAATGGACAGGGAGGAAACCAAGGCTTGGGATACAAAATTGCTGATCTACAAGTGCATAAACAGAGATATCATGGTTAAACACATGCAGTTTAATTGACTGGAAGAAAATAATTCAGTACACTACTGTTTCTCGGCTACTGCAGCTCCAGTGTCCTTTCTCTCCACAGTACATACAAAGCCCCTAAGTTTGCCAAAGCATTGGCTTCTTTGCTGAAATCTGGGATGCGGGTTCTCAGCTAAGGGACCATAAGGTCTAGATCGGGGTTAGGTGATGCCTCTTACGAAAAAGGTGTTGGTCAAAGGTGATCTCCAGCCTAATCTTGAGCGGTGTCACAACAGGCTAGCATCTGGATTTCCAGGTGGAGTATATCGCAGTAAACTGAATCAGAAAGAATGAGGTCAGAGCTAAATGTCCAGACAGGAACAAACCTCCACTGTGTAAGTCACCTACAAAAGAGAGAAGTATGAGACAAGCACAATTATCCAAAACAATCAGAGCTCAAGGGAAAACAGAAGATGGACACACTCACAGCAACACTAGAAACATGATGTTGAACAGACACTGAACTCAGGGCTGGGCCAGGCTTGAAAAGAAATGGGAAGATAAGGGACAGGTGAAACCAATTGGAGTCATGGGAGAAACCAGCAGGAAAGTGAGAATAGCTCAAGTCCAGGCTAAGTACTCTAGTGACTGGGATTGCCAGGGGTGGGGTGCAGGGGGAGGTCGTGACAGGTTCTCATGACCTCTGGTGGAAAAGCAACTCCAAAGCATCACAGATCCTGCACCTGTTGTCTTCTGTATTACCATACTTCTGTTCTGCCAAACTCACTAGTGTGTTACCAAAGAGTTTTATTTTTGTCACACTCAACCATAGAACCAGCTTCTCGTGAAAATTACAGTAATGTCTAGAAAACTCCCACACATCTGTGATTAGATGAAAAATGAGTTTCCCTGGTGTGCATACCAAATAGTTTGTTGGCACAAAGGTGCCTGCAACAAAAACACCACAGATTTTTGGTCTCTCTAACCATCCCAATTACTGTGGGGAAATACATGGGGGTATAAACATGCATCCTCTACCAGGCAGGTTCACTACAGATCCATTTCTCTTAAACTACTTCTACTGGCATTTTCAGACATAGACAAATTTTAATAACACCTCATATTTACACTCCAGTGAAACAAGAAGTCAGTCATTAGCAGTTGTTCATCCTCAGGTAGACTTGAACAAGTGAACTAGAAATGGAAACATATGACTTCACTTCAGTGCCAAAACTACAGCGCGCAAAATGGCTTGCCGCAAAAATTCCGCTCTCGTAAATTTCAAAGTCGTGAGTGCAAACGTGAAACTCGAGAGCACAAAATGAAGAATCGAGTGAGCGGTTGTGAAAATATTGCGCGCAAACTGTATTTTTCATCTCTCTAATGTCTTTTTTCCTCTCGATGTGTTAAATGTCTTCGCACGCAGAGTAGATTATCAACGAGCGGCTTTTTTGCTCGAGTGAGATTCTACACGCGTGGTTTGAAAGGGACGGGTTTTGGCAGTTTGGGGTTGGGGCATTGGCCGTGTCTGCTTGCGAATCCTATTGGCCGATGGCTCCTGGTTTTGTGATTGGCTAAAGAAAGTTCCTACAGAAAACCCAAAGATCTCGGAGGAAGAGGTAGATCTTATACTTTAATAATCACGCAAAACTGTAAAGTAACCAACGCCCTTGTCACTCGCTCATAAATGTTATAATAGTATGTTACCATTTTCTCAGTACCATCTTCCATCAGTGGATCAACAAAGCAGGAAATGTAATGGATGGTTATGCAGATATACCATCAACCTTGGGTGTGTGTGTGTGTGTGTGTGTGTGTTTTATTCAGCTGTTTTGGCGTAGTTTCCGAATGTACTTTTCATTTGTTTTTACAGGACATTTTGAAAAGACAGATGCTGTTGAGGCTGCTGTCTAAATTGGAAACTTGGCTCGCAAGAGAACCTATAGATTTAGATTACATGGAATTTACATGTAGGCAGGAATTGTATCTCATTAATGCACTCTCCCACCATGTTTGTGCCTATGGAGATATTAGTTCTCCTTCAAGAGCTTTTTAGCCTTGTGATGGAGCACAATAAATGGAGCACTTCCAGAAATATGCATGTTGACAAGATACCTGGAGAGAGAGACAGACAGACAGACACACACCAAGGCTGATGGTATATCTGCATAACCATTCATTACGTTTCGTGCTTTGTTGATCCACTGATGGAAGATAGTAACTGAGAAAATAGTAACATTATAACATTTATGAGCGAGTGACAAGGGCGTTTCTGTAGGAACTTTTTTTTAGCCAATCACAAAACCAGGAGCCATCTGCCAATAGGATTTGCAGGGAGAAACGGCTAATGCCCTGCCCCCAGACTGCCAAAACCCGCCCCTTTCAAACCGCGCACGTAGAAATTATGATAATTTATTAATTATAAATAATAAATATAATAATAATAATACTATAATAATTTATTGTGCAATGAGTAATACACCATATATTCAGTTTCACATATTCAGTCACATATTTGTAATAGTGAATAAATATATAACTCGACACGAATCTTAATTTTATCTACACTTTCAATGTCTGCTGCGGTAGAGACAACCAGAGAGTCTGTACATCGGCTACACTAGACAGGAATACATAAATAAATAGAGCACTTGTGTGATGTGTGTATGACTGATGTTATTGTTGCAGATTGTAAACCTCTTTAAGATCATATTTCAGCATATTAAACATTTGATAAAACAGTGATTGTAGGGTTGCTTTTGTATTATAGTATAATCGTGGGGGTTAATGCATGTAGTGGAAAAATTCCCTCAAATATGCTCCCAAAACACTTTAAATTAATTTTAAACTCAGTTTAATACATTACCATTAACGAAAATATAAAGGTAAGGCCGTATTTGTACTGTACAGTTTACACAGAACTGTACAGACTGTACTGTAATTCAGGCTTTTCTTTGGTATGCGTTGTCTTTTCTTTGGTATAAGCAGGTAAATACAGTAATAAATTAGTGTAATTTTTAATAATCAAAATACAGTAAAATGTATGGGTAATCACCAGTCATTTTAACAGTTCAATAGTTTACTGTTTGCCGGGCAGCACGTCTTATTCAGTCTGCCCCTGCTCTGAGTACAGCAGTATATAACCCTATGAGGGCAGCAATCCCTCCTGAGGGATATTTCCACTGTTTCAAAAATAATAATCTATTTTAGATGAAAATGTAGCTGAATGTCTGTTAATATTTATGTTACAAAATTAGGAAATTGTTTTTCTTAATAATTTAGAAATAAAATGTATTTAAAAATTACCAAGAAAAAAGCACAAAAAAGCAGAGAATATTTGCTGTTTCTGCATTATGATGGGGATTTCCAGTACAATTATCAGTTAGGTTCTCAGAAAAAAATCTGCATGAGATTACTGTATATGTATTAATTGTGACTGCTGTACTTAACCCTGTAAGACCCAAATAAAGAAAAGAAGACTTTTATCACCTGTCAGATGTAGGAGACTAATGAAGATTTTTTTAGGGGTCCAAGCACTAAGTGCGCAGGAACCCTATTGTAATTGCTCAGAATTTTTTTCCTTTTCTTCCCTACATAAAACTGGACTGCAGCCTAGACTGAACGTGCCAAGACGAAACCCCTTGGGGGACTGGTCAGGTCTGTGTGTCAGATCCTTGAAATGACACATAATGACTGTAACGGGCCCATGTACGTTTCTGGAACATTAAGAGATACATGAAAAATTCTTTCCACTGCTTATTCCCTGGAATGTACGGCATCAAATGTATATCTCCAATTTCCATATGGCCACGCCAACTGGCTGCCATTTTGGCTAAACCGCAAAACCTACAAAAGTTAACTTGTCCGAGGCCGTTTATGCAAATCACGCCAAATTTGGTATATGTCATCTATGTTGACTGACGCAAAAAGTTACTGAAGCGGATTTTTGATTTATGCAATCGTTTTGATGTTAAGCATGAATACATATGGAGTGGGTTGGGTCTATTTTTACTCTGAAGCCAACATCATAACATAACCAAACTTGGGTCACACACAACACACAAGAACTTTTGGACATCAGCAAAAGATGGCACATGTTCATCACTAGGTGGCGTGTAACAAAGCTAATTACGTTTTTGCTCATATCTCCTTCACCAGGTCACGTAAACTCAAAATTCTTCGTGCACCTTATACCTTCCATGACCCTTCATATCATCTATATGGTCCACGCCCACTTCCTGCCATTATTCACTGCCATTGTAACACGCCCATTTCTAATTTTGCCTATATCTCCTAAACCATATGGGATACATTTGA
>JBBPCY010105778.1:0-19733 GCA_037974405.1 Brachyalestes nurse | reverse complement strand
GCACTTCGTGCTTGGACCCCTAATAATCTTTGCAATTACAATAGGGTTCCTGCGCACTTCATGCTTGGACCCCTAATGATAATCTTTGCAATTACAATAGGGTTTCTGTGCACTTCGTGCTTGGACCCCTAATGATCTATGCTATTTGTTCCCATGTCAGGCTGAGAAATTGGTGATAAGGGCAAGTTGACCAGTATTGTAAAACAGTGGAAACGAGGAGGGTAACGTGCAAGTAAACCTGCACGACCAGTCTCTCCTACAGCCCTATCTCTTCTGAGCATCTCTTAAGTTTTGTTTTTTTTCCAGGAAACTGCACTAAACCACACAAAATAAAAAGCTCTGGCTGAAACTGCGAATGAAGCTTTGCCAACCTACACATCTGCGGCCAGGCTGAAGACAAGAATAAACTGGATTTGCTATATTATTTACGACCTCACAAGGGCAGATTGCCAAAAGGGGGGGAAAAAAACCATGTTGCTTCTTCTGAGAAGGGTGAGACTACACGTTTAGCAAATACCACCCATTTTAGCACCCGTGATGCTAAAAGTACAGTTTATTAAAGTCTAGATAACTCAAAAATAATGGCTTCTTTGTCTGCATGATATGGAAGAATCATTCACATTCTCTTTTCACTTGTTTCTCTAAATCAAAACAGGTTCAGCAGTTAAACATGTTTGACCCAAAAAACAGAGAAACATTGAGAAAGACATTGTTACTCCAGAATAAGACGGAGACACGAGAAGGACTCTCCTGTTGACCGCCAGTGGACTCTGTAAGTGGCAGTGGAGAGTTGTCTATACCATCCAAGCAACAGTAAGCCGGATCCTTTGTGTCTCCCCGCTGCTTGGACTGTGTGCTTTTCCTGTGCACCTCTTTCCCCTGTGTGTTTACAGGCGCGTGGGAGTGCCTTCGCATCGAGAAACTCCATGATCCCTGGAGACAGAAGGTTTGCTAAAAGCTTCAAGAGAGAGTCGACTCTGCAGCAGAGTCCCCTACCAGTGTTTAAGTTTCGCTCAGAGCGAAGGTTCTCTGGAGCTTTGTATTCCCGAGTGAATTCAAGACGTGCCCACCTGAGCTAAGGTCCTCCGGGTTTGACTGTGTCTCCATTTGCTTCAAGCTCGTGTGTGTATGTGAAGCCGGCATGGCATAGTGCACTTTGTTTATTAAAATCCTATCTCCTACTAGTGTGTTCACCCCTTATCCGACATGACAGTATTTTACTCAGGTGAGAAACTGACAGAATACTGTAATTATGTGCGCATTAATTGTGCACTTTAGCCCCACTTTAGCCCCTCACACATGCTTTTTTTTAAACTAGTTGAATAAAAGAAAGAAGTACACAATACATGTTCTAAGCAGCAACAAAATGTGTTCTGTTTGTTGCTGGTTTCTGGGCTCTTGAATGTGCTGATTGGGATCGATTCAAAGACTCAGGTTCTGACTTACACAATTTCAGAAACTCAATCTTTTTTTCAAAGTATTGATTCCTCACAAAACATGTACAGATCAGCAACTTAAAAACACATTTATAGAAGCATCAGTTTTTTTATATTACTGCTACTACCATGTGTTCTGCTACTAGTAATATATTTTTATTTATTGATATTATTATGATTAGTAGTAGCCTTATTTTTATCCGTAGTAAAAATAGTAGCAGCTGTAGTATCAGTAGTTGTATTAATGATAATGACAATTTTTTCCCCATTTTTACAAGTAACATAAGTAACTGGAATATCGTGAACTGCAACAACCCGATCTCAAGACTTTTAGTGCAGCCATCATGAAATACAGTTTAATCAAATTATGTGCTGCGATCATGATTTAGGGCTTTTTTTCATGCTAGGACATCGCTTCACTAACCGATGGATTTTACAGTTATGGTTAGGTTTAGGTTTAGGGTTAAGTTTAGGGACTTTCCCTGTCTCACGGCATTTCAACCTGTTTTAACCGCTTTGCGAACAAATACAATAAAGAATCTACTCATTTCTAATAGAAAGTCAAATCTGATAATTTGGTTTTTGCTGTCAAATGCTGCACTTGGATTAAGGAAAATTAGCAAAATGATGCATAAAAAAGGAGATCTGGTCTCTGTTCTATAATTTATATGAGTTCTATCTTAAATGAAATCTTTCATGTAGGTGATTCTTATATCAGGTGTGAGCTAAGTGAAAATTTGGGTCCTGCACTCATGTGAATGTTACTCTGACTATAAACTTCTCTTGATTCGGCCTCCAGATTACCTAGATGTCAGCGCAGTAAAGCTCCTGTGAGACTAGTGGACCAACTAGCTCAATCCATGAATGCTCCACCTGGATGGCCTAGTGGTTATACTCTGCAATCAGAGGATTGGGGTGCCCTTGAGCAAAGTACTGTCCCGACACACTGCTCCCTGGAGCGCCCCTCATTGGCAACAGCCCACTGCCTCACCGGTGAATGAGGTTAAAATGCAGAGGAAAGAATTTCACATTGTGCTGTGGTGTGTTCACATGTGACTATAAGGGTTAATACATGTTCAAAAATAAACCTTGCATCTTACAGGACTCAACTGATCAGAGCTGTTACGGTGACACAATATTAGGCAGGTGGTTTTAATGTTTTGGCTGACAAACCAATTTCCTGAAGAACCTCACTATAACTTCCAAAATGTCCATCACCTCTGTACGGATGAACACATTCACACAAACTGAGCATGTTCTTAGAGACTTTACTCCCTTTCTTCGCACTGTTATTCTCTAAATCAGCATTTCTCCTTCAGAACCAGAACTCACAGCTTCTAGAACACCTGCGTTCATCATTTCTGACCACGTTCTGAAGGTTTACAAAAAAAATGTACTTGTGAAAAAGTGAGTGTGAGGCTAGCAGGGTGTGATGGGAGTTTAGTAGCACATACTGTCCTTAAAGGCAGCAGAACTGCTGGTATAGATGAATGTAGGTTCTCCATTAGACAAGTGGCAGGTTACTGTTAATAATGCCAGCTGCTCTACATTGTGTCAGAATTGCAGTTTAAGTGGTAGTCAGATGTGACCGAATTTATTACAAAACCTTTTTTAACTAAACCTTTTTTAACTATTTTTTTTGTCTCTGTCCTACACCGTTGAGGATCTAAACATCAACATGATGTACCCCTGCTCTCAGTTGGCTCACTTTTTTCTCTGACCACCATCTGGACCACCCAGAAGGTAATGCAGTTGCTTTGGGTTTCGTCCCCGTGTTGCATTGGAACAGGACAAAAACGGATCACCATACTGCTTTAATTTACACACATCTTTAAAATAATTCTTGGTAACCTTGGAGAGTTTCAGATGAATGTAATTAGCACCTATGTAAAGAACTTTCCTAGAATCTTCCCACAGTAGTAAAAGTGGTTACTTGGGAGTGGTTTTGGATCTTTTGAAAATACACGTTTTTGATGTTGGCTGTATGCCCATGTCTTGGAGTATATAAAGAAGGCAAACCTGAAGACTTTCTGTTTCTTCATCTCCTGAACTTGTCGGCGGAACAGCATTCAAAAGGCCTCACTCCTTACCAACAGCTTCAGGTGAATTTGTTTCCTTAATGCTTGCATTTCTGTGTGAGGCAGGTCTACAAGATACGAGATACAGTATATATTTATTGTTATTTATGTACACGTATGCGGACTGTACCAATAAACGTATTTTCAGACTGTGAATTTTGAAGCTGAGTTGCTTCAACTGAATGTAGAAAAGTTCTTGGATCATTCAAATGATTTTTATTTTTATTTTTATTTTGCTTCGTAGTTTGTATTTTATTTCATTTGTAGTCCGAATGTCAGTTTAAGACCACAATTAGTGTGCACTGAAAAAAAGAAAAGACATGAAACAAGGTAACAAGGTCAGTAACAATATTGTTCTGTTAAAACTTCATTATTTAATTTCGTATTTTGTTCCTTTCTTCTCTGTCTCTGGTAACTGTTTATGTTGGGGTAAAACCCATTTTAGCAACAACTGTTGCAAATTTGCGACAAAATCTTTAGAAACGTTTGGATGCTTCACTGAGGATGAACCAACATTTTACTAAATGTCTAATAAACTGTCACTGTACAAGTACAGCGAGATGCAGTTTGGAGAGGCCAAGTTCAAAACCTACTGTCCTGTCTTGCCTGTACTTCTGCACTTCACTGATAGTTCTCTGTTGTTGTGGTTCTGGAGGAATGTTTAAATACCTAATTGACTTGAAATGAGTCTCATCAGATAGTTTGTTTTATTAAATTATCAGTATATTGAAGTTATAAAATATCGGTAGATAATCTTTAGGAGACCCTACAAAATAAAGTGTCACTGATCTTTAATTGTAGAGTTACCATGATTGAATACATAGTCGAGGTGCACAGCAGCACTGTCCTCCAACTGGAGAACATCTACATCAAGCTCATTGGCACCCTCTGTGACAGTAAACCCCAGCTTCTCCACACATCTTTACTTTCAGAGGTGAGTTATAAACTCTGCCAGGTATAAAATCTACTTATTTTGCTTAATCATTGAAATGTTGTTTAATTTTTTAACAATTGCGAGAAAATTATTGAGGTAGCTTACTTAATGCCCAAACTTTGGGTGTATTTGGGTATATCTAAGTCAATTTGAGAATGAAGACACTCCTATTTAAAGGAATATTCCCAAAGGCCCACGTGTCATTTATGAAGTGCTTCGTAAGAGTGGGGTTCCACATTAGTGACACTGTGTGACAGTGTCATATTTACATTTAAAACACTTGTAAAAAATAACTTTGTCTTCCATATATGATACTGAAACTATTGCATTTTGTGTTAACAGGTACACACATCTACAGTACACTGCCCAACGAGTATTGGAACGCTGCTCGTAGTCAAATTGGAGGCCAAGCCGAGCGGAAAAGACGTTTCTCTGAAGGAGTGGTTCTGTGCCAAACTTGTGGTGACCACACCTGAAGGAGACAAAGTCAACCTCCCATGTTACCAGTGGCTGGATAAAAAAAAGCCAATTGTGTTTCTCAGGAATGACAAAGGTGAGTGCAGTCCCAAATTCACAAGAGTTTTTTAACAGTTGGTGCTTTAACTGAACTTGAATCCAAATACAGCTCAAGAAATTGCCATCCTAATTTGACAACACCCAACACACAGCGTTGCATTTTGAATCTGAAATCGAACCGACACGAGTCATGTCATTAAGTTTTAAGTCCGAACAAGCCAATCATGCATCAATAGCAGCTATTTTAACATCACAGATACATAAAACATAAAATAATATTAAAAGAAACCCACAAATGACAAAGAATTATAATATAATAAGTATTTATAATACAAATCACACAAAATACTAAATATAGATCACAGGAAACATTTCGGTCTGAACAGAAATATAAACCTTCTCCAATATGTTCTTTCCTGAATTCGCCCTGTTAATTTCGCCACTGTGGACCAAGTGTAGCTCGCTGCAGGAATTGAGACATACACTGATTTCTTATAAAGAAAATGAAAACAGTTTCTTCCCTCAGGCCATCAGAGCCCTCAATCATAACTGAAGCACAAACTGCCCCCTCTCCTTAAACCGCACCCGTTCCCCTTGTGATTTTCTGTGCATTTTGTCCCGTCTGCACCTGTAGTTACACGGCATGTTGTTTCGTTTCACTGTGTGTATGGTTAAAATGATAATAAACCTACTTGATTTGACTTGACGGTATCTCTGTATATTCTTTCCTAGTAGTCAAACACACTATTCATACCTTTTTCTTTTGCATTGAATTCATGGGGGGAAAAAGTAATTTTTCAAAATATTTTCTGTGCAGGAACGCTTTTATACAAGGAAACAGTACTCCTTAACCAAAGACAAGAGGAACTCAAGCTGAGATGCCAAGACTTCAGGTGAGTAAATGTTTGTTTACGGCGCCGGTGTTAGTTCCTTCTAAGCCACAGCAAGTTTTATTCTTTATATTAAACTTTAGTTCAGTTCATGAATGCCTTGTTTATTAACTGGTGAGTTTTTCTAGGTGTGTAATGAAGAGGAATGCTAAACTCTGCACATCATTGGAATAAAGTCTGGTATGAAGTGTATGAAGTTCTGTAACGTCACCAGAACGGTTGGAAGGGATGACACAGTTATGCCGTAAACTGCTGTTTATTATTGCACAGAACAGGTTACTGCTGGCCGTAACCACGCCGCAGTAAAACAGAAAAATAACAGATAACAGAAGAGAGATAACAGAAAAAGATAACAGAAGAGAGATAACAGATAACAGAAGAGAGATGCACCCTCGCTTTTCTCATCACTCTAAAAAATAATTCAAAGGACCCAAAAATGTGACAGAAATATATAGGTATGCATGCTTGATAAAACTGCTGAATATCATTATGATGAGTATTTGATTTGACTACATCAAAATTAATTAGTAGAATTTCAACAGAAACCTTTGTGTGATTTATACACATAGAAATTAAGTGTATTTCTCTGAAATAAATTACTATTTGAGTGACAGATTACAAGGTTTAAATATTTGTAATAATCACTGTATGTTTCAACAACATTTTTGAGAATCCACTACGAACAGCAATTAGTTTTAATAAGTGTAATTATTAAAGAATTCAACTCAATTTTATTTGAGACGTAACTTAACAACTTAAAAAAATCAGGTAAACAGAGCGGGACCAAGCGACGTCATTCTAACCGTTCTGGGACAGAGGATGATGCAAGCAGACTTGGCGGGCACTGTTGAATTTCAACCCTACTGATGGTAAGTAATTTTGAACAAATGTGTAATTTCTCATAAGCTAGACATAATTTCTCATAATTTCTTAGCTATAGAAGCTAGACATGAGCATTAAATACCAGTTGAACATTACTATCGCGACGAAACCATTCAACTTTACAGCTAGTTCAGCTAGTTAATTTGCCTTCTGAACAACTACTGGGGTTACACTTTTTAAAGTTAGTCATTGGCTTCTTCGACACATGCTCGAACATTTAATGTGTGTTACTGCAACATGTTGTTGCACATTTAAGGTGGAGGCAGGTTTCGGAATAGCCATAGCATCCATTTATATCGGTATTATGCTTCACGGACTAGGTTTGCAGGTTTCAGACCGCGTTTGAGTCGAAAGCCCGACCGAAATCGAATCCCCACCTCTATCGACAGGCGCCGAAAATAGCGGGTGTACATAAAAGCTGACAGGGCACTGTTGCTTTGTTTAGTTTTTGGTGTTGTAACAGAGATTTTTATTGTGCTCTTGAAAATGTTGTCTTTATGTTACAGAATGAGTGTGGGAGCACGAGTAAAGCAGAAATATAGGGAGGAGAGCAGCAAAGGGGAGCACGCCACACTTGAACCCAGATCACCAACGGAAAAAGAGAGCCTCACGCATTATCTCTGTCCTGTGAACCACTGGTGCACCCCATTTAACCCACAGCAAGGTAAACGTGAATGGCGGTGTAAGCTCTGCACATTTGTGCAATCATCAAAGGGGGGACTTCTTAAACACTATCGACTGAAACATGGACATTTTGGTCGTGGACATGTTCTGCCTTGTATTCATTTGAACTGTCCATGTTCTTTTAAAACTTGGGGTGGCTTGCGCACACACTTGTATAGAGCTCACAAATCAGAGGAAACTGAAAATCAACGAGATGTGATAGCTTTTAAATGTAAAAATTGTGACTCATGCTTTCCAAATACAAAAGATTATTTTCAACACATTAACTCTCATCTGAAAAGACTAGAAACTATAGTGTGTGTGTTTGATGGTTGTGAGTTCAAAACAAACATATATGGCACTTATGCTACTCACAGAAGTCGAAAGCACCAATCTTACTCATGTGATGACTTAAAGACTGATGTTATTGTAAAACTTCCTATTTCTACCAGTGTTCAACAGAATGAAAGCCACTTTTCATCAGTGGAATCAATTGATGATGTGGAATTGGATACTACTGTAGATTTGGATTGCGTAGAACATACAAGTGCATTTGTGGAAGTAATTGGTTCTCTCTTGTTGAAGTTAGAAAGCATTTATAATGTCACAGGTAAATGTTTAGATGACTTGGTGGAACAGCTCCAGTTTATTTGTGCATCCTCATCACAGTACATTCCAAATTTAGTGAGAAACATTTTGACACAGAATAACTGCACTGTTGACGAAAATGTTATCAGTGAGTTAGTTGAAAAATTACAACTCTGTAATCCTTTAACTAAAGCTTTTGGTCCTGATGGTCCTTTTCATACTAAGTATAAGAGGGAGAAATACTTTAAAGAAAACTTCCATTTCATCGAGCCAGTTGAATATATATTTGATCCACTGGACAGTTGTTCTTTTCAATATGTACCCATCTTACAATCCTTAGGGCAACTGTTAAACAATAAAGACATTGTAACTAAAATACTGACGAGACATTCAGGCAATGCGTCACAGCTTTCATCCTTTCGAGATGGCAAATATTTTAAGTTGAATGACTTTAACGCAGATGGGGAGCTAAGAATTTCACTTATACTTTATGTGGATGATTTTGAAATATGTAATCCACTTGGAACCTCCAGGAAAAAGCATAAAGTGACAGCCGTGTATTGGGTACTTGCAGATGTGCCCTCAGAATTGAGATCCCAATTAACATCAATTAACTTGGCACTTCTTTGCAAAGCCAATGACGTTAAGAAATTTGGCTATGAAACTGTCCTGGAGCCTCTCTTGAAGGACCTTAATACATTAGAGGAAGAAGGCATTTTCTTTCCTGCCATTGGCAAAAATATCAGAGGAACAGTTTTTTGTGTATCAGCGGATAATCTTGGTGCACATTCTTTGAGTGGCCTGGTGGAAAGTTTTACTGGGCATTACATATGTAGATTTTGTATTGGGGACCATTCAGACTACCAACAAAAAGAGGTGCATTCTGGTTTTTTTCCACCAAGAACAAAGGAGAATTATGCTTTACATGTTCAGTCTGTAAAGGAAAACCCTGATCTGGTACATTGTTATGGTATAAAGAAGGTTTGTCCCTTAACAGAAAAATTGAAGCATTTCCATTTTGTGACAGGGTACCCACCAGATGTGCTCCACGACCTCTTAGAAGGAATAATACCTTTGGAGTTGGCACTATGTTTTAACGTGTTTGTAAAAAAGCAGTATTTCACTCTTTTACAACTGAATGATTTAATTACAGAGTTTCCATATACTTGGGCCGATAAAACTGACCGCCCCCAACCCATCCCACTAAATCTTTCTTCTCGCAGATCTATCGGAGGAAACGCACACGAGAATTGGACACTACTGAGATTATTACCATTTATAATTGGTGCAAAGGTGCCATTCAGTGATCCCGCATGGCAAGTTCTCATGGTATTAAAAGATATCACTGAACTCGTGGTATCCCCTATCCATACTGAGGACAGTATAAGTTATCTCGATACATTGATATCTGAACATCGCCATAGACTGTTAGAAGTTTTTCCTGACTTTAAGTTAACTCCTAAGTTCCATTTCTTGGAACATTATCCAGACATGATAAAATGCTTTGGACCTTTGGTTTGCCTCTGGACTATGCGCTTTGAGGCAAAGCACAATTTTTTCAAGCGTATTATTAGACAAACAAGCAGTTTCAGAAACATTCTACTCAGTCTCACCACAAAACACCAAATGATGATGTCATATCATTTACATGCTGATGCTTTGAAACCTGCATTATGTGTGAGTAAAGTAACTAGTATTCCATTGACATTGCTGAATGAGGAAATACAGGAGTCTTTTAAAAAAGTGTATCCAACACAAACCACAGTAGAGATGACAAATGCACTGTCGTATCATGGAACCAGATATGCAGTTGGGATGATTTTGCCTCATGGATCTACCAGTGGTCTACCCGATTTTGTAGAAATTTCTCAAATTGTGATTGTAGGCAGTGATCTTAATTTCATTGTTAAGGTGCTTAACTGTTGGTATTATGAACATTTTAGGGGGTTCGTTTTGGAGCACTCTGGGAGGGTAACACTGCTGCACATACAGCAACTTAGTGATACATGCCCCTTGGCAGCCTACTCTGTGGGAGGGAAACGCATGGTCAGTTTAAAAAGACACATTATTGTCCAGTAGTAGGTGTAAAAAAGCTAAAAGCATCAGCTGTACAGCAATCTTTCTCTGATTTCCAGTTGTGAATCGTTTTCATACAGATGGACCCTGTTGTTGTGAAGGTGATTATAGATCATCGTAGTGAGAAGCTCGCACTGTCATCAGGAATGCCAGACACAGTGGAGCAATTGCATAAGACTGTTAAGGACACTTTCCAGATCCACGACGAATTCACTCTCCATTACTTTGACGAGGACTTTGGGGATTTTTTCACAATTCATTCTACTAACGAGGTTAAAAACAAGGGGACAATCAAGGTGGTCATTATTCCATCCATAGTGCTCTCATTAACAACACTGGAGACTGAAAATGTAGCAGATGCAAACAATGTGAGCGACACCTCCAGTTTGACTTCAAAAACACTGTCTTCACAGTCGTCCTCTAGTTCTGCAGACTACCAGTCAGATGGCACATCATCAGTGTCATCACAAGGCACTGTCCTATTAAGCCCTGAAAGGGCATTGTGGCCAAGTGAAATTGAAATTCCACATTTTTCAGTTGCAACAGAGGCAGTACTGAGGAATGCAAACGAACAGTTTTTGAAAAATGGAACTGTCCTCAACAACCCCCAGGTGAAGTCTGAAATAATGGAAAGGCTGGCAGACTACATGTACAGTTACACTGCTTATCCCTCAGGCTTTCAGGTTGGACAGGTTGCAGAAGCCTTGGTCCAAAAACACCCATGTCTAACAGAACCTGGAAGTCGCAACGGATGGATTGGATGGATGTACAGCTTAAAATACAAGATGGGTAATTATAGGTCTAAGTTAAGAAATCTTGGATTTCCTGAAGTTACGTGCAATTCTCTTAAAAACAAGCGTCCTGGTGAGAGGAAACCAGCCCAAAATGTTAAAAAAGCACGCAAAGGGGAAGTGATGTATCTCCCACATTATCCTTCAGGAGAAAGCAGTGAACACCAAGAGCAACAGCGGGTCGAAATTCTGTCTGAATTAAGGAAGAAAGAGAGGACAGCCATCAATGAATTGATGTCCAACACTTTTGCTCATCGAAGACAGGATGTTGTTAGTCTTCAACTGAGCATCAAAGAGATCAAGGAAAGGTGGCCTGCTTTGTTCGATGTGTCACAGGTAAGAAAATCACATTTCTACAACACAGTTTCACAGAAGAATCAGAAATTGTATTGTTTAAATCTAAGTTTGAAAATTGTGCTTTGTCCTTTTTTGTCTTTTTTTTTTCAGGTCAATGCTGAGTTCCATCGAATTACCACCGTAAATCTTGAGGCCAAATTCATGTTCATGTTAGACCACTACACCCCTAAACTCCTCACCATCTTCCAAGCCAAGAAAGGTGCTGCTGGAGAGAGACATCGTACAGAAATGAATATTCTGCTCCAGGTATTTCAGTTTACTCTTCTGTTCTTTCCCTCACCTGTCTTGTCACCATTCCTTTATCTTCTAAACCTAATTTACTTCTGACTCTTCTGTACTCTTGCATTCAATACAAGATCATGCAAGCTTTATTCTACCAGTGTTTCTCAATCTCCTCTATTGGTGTCTTCTTCATATGCAATATACACTCTCCACATTATTGCTCCTCTACTCATCTGCCGACCATACTGTTTATCTGTCAATCCCTTTTCCTCTGTTTCAGTGTCAGTATATTCTGAGTAGACTTTTAAAGAATTTATCACATGGCAAACATGACTTTAAGGTTGTGGTGATCACTCCAGATAAGGGCTGAATAGAAATTACAATGTTTTACCAACAGCTTCACTAAATTTTAACGTTTAAATACATTTTCACCATAACAGACTGGAATTCCCATAGAGAAGACCAGAGAAGTTGTCATTCGATGTCTCATTGATCACCTCGGCGAAGATGTGGGTGCCTTAATCAAGGAGTTAGAGGTGAGTGCAATAGATGACTTTCAATATTCTCCCTACAGTAATCTGTAAATTTGAATGTGTTTCCACTGAATACATAGTCAGCTGTGACAACTATGAATTGGCACTTTTACTTTGTGTGTCTATTGGGAAAACATTAGTAGCTTATATTCAAATCAGTTTGTATTTTACAAACCTAATACACCAGATATTATCTAAATTTAAAGTAATTCCATATTGGCGTGACGTTCCGTTCAAATATTTTTTATTTTATTTATATAGTGACACTTAACAACAGTTGTAATCTGCAGAGAAGACTTAACTTCACAGATAATGTTTCAATTTAATAGTTTCTGTTGGTTAAAAAACACAACTCCGCTGACACTGTCAAAAAACTATTTACTTCTCCTCTCATACACCTGCTGGTCATTACCTGTATGCTGTTTGCTATCATAATTCCCCACTTAGTTTATGCCCCCCCACTACATTACGGCACCAAAAGTCCAGTTATGACCTGGATGAATGAGAATATGCACCATTAGTGGTGAAGTCAGTATTATTAGTGTTATTATTGTTGTTATTTGCATATGTCTAATCACATCATTCAAATTTATCCAGTTTCCTTTATTATGTTTACAGAATTTTGATGATTCAGCCATCAAAGTGGAAGAAGAGCTGGCAACAGAGACGATGGCTCTGTACCTTGTGCGTGATACAGATGGACAAGTCAGGGATGTAGGGATCGTCATTGAGGGTTCCATCATACTCAACCACCTTGGAGATCTCAGCAGAGCCTGCTGTTACTTGCTTGGACTAACTTATGCCTTGGACCTCAAATACCCCAAAACACTGAAATACATTTTTGAAGTATTTCAGAAGATGCTTGTTGAAGTGGATGCTGGAAACCTGTCAACAAAGGTGCAGCGACTGAAAAACAATGTAATGATATAGTTGGTAGATGGAGTAGGTAGATGAGCACAGATGAGACTCATACCCATTTGAACCATCCGTGTAAGGCAAAAAACAGACTGTACCCTCGGTAATTTTGCATTAATATGTGTTTTATTGCATTTTATTATTTTCTTTGATCATTCCTGTGAGGCATGAGACATCCAATTTCTGAGTTTCAAGTCAAAAATTTCGTGGCAGTTTCACCAGAAGTGACTCATGTTGTACTTCATGTTGTGTTTAGTGTGACGATTACCGGTTGGATTTATATGCCTCTTTAATATGTATCTTTTGTTTTCATGGCCATTTGGCAGAAGCATTTCAGTTCAGAGGCGTTTGATCTTGGGGCTGAATTGCCTTTCCTGCAACAGCTTTGAATGTGCTGCTGTAGGTTGTCCACATAACTTGAGTGGCAAGACAGACAGGCAGACAGACATTTTGATTTTTGAGTTAAATGTTAGATGGTGATGGTTCAGATAAGAAAAAAAACTGTTGAACCCCTCTATTGTTGTGATAGTTCTTCAGGGGAAGTTGCCAACCTAAGTATTTTAAAATTATTCTTTGCACTTTTATGTACTAGGTATGTGCATATATCGAAAATATATAATTTTTTGTGGGAAAAATATTCTAAAATAAAGTTTAATGTTTTGTGAGATCCTGAGATTCTATATAGTACTAAATATCCTGAAATCAAATACAGCATGAAGTGAATCAAGTATAAAAAATCAGCCAGTACAACCATTTTTTTTAGTAAGTCATTATCAAATTTGCAGTTATCTCCTACAAATGATTTCAATTATATTTACTCAGTTTCTTCAGTGATTTCTACTCAAGTTTTCTATATGGTTTACACAGTATTTCAGTTACATTTACTCAATTTATCTGGTATGTGTGCCAAGTCAAATCATTCAGATGTAATTGAAAATATTACTTAGATTTACTCATTACTCATGCTTTGTTTTAACAAATTTGAGAGCTTTCAAATCAACTCAATATTTTTAAGTGTAAAAATGTTTCACTGATTGAATTAAGTACTATGCAGAATTATTTTTTAGAGTGTAGCTCTGGCAGAATAAATAAATAATAAAAGTAAAAATGTAATTCCTCCACCATTCTAATGCTATCTACCTCTGCATCCGTGAAATCCAGATCTCAGTATCACCCTTCTCATTGGTGTCAGTAAGTTATCTATTCCTTGATCATTTTTAAATTGAATGTTTTACACTGTAACATCACGTCTGCCTGTGTGGCTTATATTCGGTTACATTGCCATTTGAAAAATAGTAATTGTGAAAATATTTGTAATTGTGAAAATTAATTTTTTTTATAACAGTATGTATGGTAAAAAAATGTTAGAAGGAACTATTGGCCCCCGGGCATCTTCACTTTATCAAGTTTGGCCCTCTTTGCAAAAAGTTTGGACACCCCTGCCATAGAGATATAAGCTAAGCAGTAATAGGACAAATTAAGATCTAAATACTTATGACAAGGTAAAAATCCCAGAATCAAATATAAGACATTATAATGGTTGTGTGGTGGCCTAGTGGGTAGGACACTTGCCTCTGGACCAAGAAGTTATGGGTTCAAATTCTACCTTCAGTGCATCACCACCTGAGCAAGATCCTTAACCCCAAGTTGCTCTAGGAAGACTGCCCCCTGTAGTTAGGGAACGGAAGTCGCTTTGTTTAAAAAAAAATTGCTAAATGCTGCAAACAATTAAGAAAGAAATGTGGCCATTTGGGCCTTCCTTGGGTGCAGGATTATTATTTTGCAGCTCCATTGAGGCCCTTAGTGTGCTGGTGTACACCATTCTTTTCTGCAAGATGGAAGGATAGAGAAATTTAAGGGGTTCCATTAGCAGCTATACTGGCAGACAACAAATTAGTGAGAGCTATGACAAATAAAAATGTCCCTTTCTTATTATAGCTTTGAAGGTCCTGCAAAGACATTGAAAAAAATGTAGCTTAGAGGACTCAATAATACTCAAGGTTTCTTCCTATTGCCATTTTAGGGAGTTTTTCCTTGCCACTATCGCCGTCAGACTTGGCTTGCTCATTAGAGACATTTCATTCATACACATTCATTAACACACACACATTTTTTCTTTCATTCTGTAAAACTGCTTTGTGACAATGACCATTGTTAAAAGCGCTATATAAATAAAATTTAATTGAATTGAATTGAATATTAAGATGGTGTGCATATGTCTCTGACTTTATGCTCTGACTTTACTGAGGCGGCAGATTATGTAAACTACAATGGATTTCCTCTCAACTGAATGTTTCAGTTATATGGTGAAAATTTTGTTGGAAAAAAGGTTCCTTATCACGCACACAAAAACATACATGGCACTGGACAAGTGTTGTGCACTGTTAACTTACACGAGATAGGCACTACATCGGTAACTCACATAATCATCTGGACTTTACTGTTTTAATACCACTGGAACTTCAAGTCATTGTTCATCCCAGTAGCCACCGCCACCACTCCCAGTAAGGCCCCGAAGCACCGAGCCCTAGTGAGCCAGCTGACCCTAGGAGAGCACTTCGGTCATGGTGACGCAAGTAAGGCAAAAGGGGGGACTCCACGCTAGGCAAAAGGCCCAAGCTAGCCGACCACCGCTACCCAGCCTCTTAATGGCCAACGTGCAGTCCCTGGAAAACAAGCTGGACGAACTACGAGCCAGGATCACAACACAGCGAGAAATAAAGTCCTGCACTCTTATTTTCAAGAGATCTGGGTTTCGGACAGAGACCTGGCTTTCGCACAAAGTCCCAGAATGCTCCGTTCAGCTACAGACTCACTTCATACACTTAAGAGACTGGACCACAGCCTCCGGTAAGGCTATCGGGGGAGGTATGTGTGCATTTATTATATTATATAACTCGTGGTGTGGAGTGTACAGACTGTCCACAAGAACTGTTTGCCAGACGTGGAGTTTTTAATGCTGAAATGCTGCCCCTACTATCTACAGCGGGAATTCTCAGCTGTGTTTTTGGCCATTGTTTACATCCAGCCGCGCTCAGCAAACTCCACGACGTCATCAGCGTGTTAGAGATAACCCATTTAGATGCTGTTTTTATCATCGCTGGTGACTTTAACAATTGCAACTTACAGACTGTATTCCCAGAATATCACCAACATGTGGACATTCCCACCCATGACAAGAACACCTTGGACCATGTCTACAGTAACATACACGGTTCATACAGGGCTGCACCGCATCCCCACTTTGGACAGTCAGACCATATCTCTCTGTTCATGTACCCTTACAGATTTACAGACAAAATCTGAAACAATCAAAACCTGTCAAACACTGGACCCCAGAGACTGAGAAGCATCCTGCAGGACTGTTTTGCCCGGACAGACTGTTATGTGTTTAAAACTGCAACCACTACAGAGGACTGTTCTGCCAACATACACGGCTATGCTGAGTATGTGACTGGATACATCAGCACCTGTGTTGACAATATTGTGTCCACCACACAAGTAAGTAAGTTCCCCAACCAGAAGCCTTGGATCAACAGTCAGGTACAACATGCACTGTGTACTCGCTCTATTGCATTCAGATCAGACAATGAGACGGAGTACAAATCTGCAAAGTACGGACTGAGGAAAGCCATCACAGCGGCCAAGAGGCAGCCATCACAGCGCCCCCCCTGGTCAGTGGTTTCAATAGACAAAGTAAAGAACCTGAAAACATCTCTGGACGGACCCTTAAAACATGTGCCAATGAGATGGCTGATGTTCTTACCTCCATCTTCAAACATTCCCTCAGCCATAGCACTGTTTCCATGTGCTTCAAGACCACAACCATTGTCCCCCTCCCCAAGAAAAGCCCAGCCACCTGCCAACAGACCAGTAGCAATCACTCCAATCTTTGCAAAGTGTTTTGAGAGAGTGGTGCTGGCCTACATCCAGAGCAACATCCCAGACACTCTGGACCTCCTGCAGTATGCCTACCAGCCCAACAGGTCCACATCAGACTTAATCGCTGCTGCCCTTCACTATTCCCTCTCCTACCTGGAAAAAACTCCTACTCTTTGTTGATTACAGCTCCGCCTTCAACACAGTAATTCCCCACAAACTCACCCACAAACCACTTGGCCCGCACCCCACCCTCTGTGACTGGCTCCAGGGGTCTCATTTATAAAACTTTGCGTAGAACTCTTACTAAACTTGTACATTTGACCAAAAGACAAAAATGGCGTACGCAAAGAAAAAGTCAGATTTATGAAAACGTGTGCACGCACACTTGCAAGCAAAATACGCTTTATAAATTGCACTCTACCTGGGATTGTTCACACGTGAATTTGCCGCACATTCCGCCCTCGACACGCCCCAGTTCAACCATACATGGTAAATGCAAATCACCTTATGAATATTTAAGGCTCCCATGTAAACCTGAAAAAATGGCATCATGGAAGTAGATGTGCTTGTGGGTGAAGTGGAAAGACGAAAAAAAAATTTGGTTGGTGGTCACAGTAGTGGGGTGACAAAGAAAAAAAAGAAAGGCAGAATATTATTCGAAAGTTAAAAATGTTAAAAATATTTCAATAAAACTATATAAAGGCACAAATACACACAATATATATAGAATGTATGTGTGTGTGTGTGTGTGTGTGTGTGTGTGTGTGTGTATGTAAGTGCTGCTCACAGCTACATTGCAATTTTTGTACAAACTTTATACAATTCAATGACAAATTTTGGTCAAATTAAATAGAATAAATACTAATAAGTGACTTGCATATTAAAATTTACACACTTTGTTCAAGCACTACAGTTTTACAAATTGATTCAAATAAATCTAAATAAACAGATATAATAAATTAAACAATAAAATTATAAATCTTCATAAATGATGAATTAATTAAATGTATAAACTATAATAATATGGATTTTTATAATTAGGTTTTCTTTAATACATTTAATACAGTATTATTTAGTCAATTATTCATATATTTTTAAATTACATTTATTAGAATTAATTTTATACACAGTCATTTTTGAGAATATTTTATTAAACATAGTAATTTATTTAAAACTTAACATGGTCACAAATGATTGTTTCAATGTAAAAACTTACTAAAACATATAAAAGAACAAAAATCTTCATTAGTTGCATCAGAGGTCTCCTAAATCAATATCTGACAGGTGAAAAAAAGTCATCTTTTCTGTATTTGGGTCTTACAGTGTTAAGTACAGTAGTCACAAATAATACATATACAGTAATCTCATGAGGATTTTTTCTGAGAATTTAACTGATAATTGTATGTGGAAATCCCCACAATAATGTGCAAACTGCAAATATTCTCCCTTTTTTTGCTTTTTTCGTGGCAATATGTTTTTTTAATGCATTTCAGTTCTAAATTAAGAAATACAAATGACTAATTTTGTAACAAACATTAACGTAAATTCATTTTCATATAAAATATAACTGTATAAAATATAAATATCCCTCAGGAGTGATTGCCGACCTCAGAGGTGTCACAGATTGTCCTGGTCTGGACATGAATGAATAAAGAGGGTTACAGTCGCAGGTTGACATCAGGTAAGTGATTTATTTACAACTTAACGATAGAAGAGAAACCTGGCACGGGGGCCGTGAGCGAAGATAAATAAACCCGAACGAAGAACACAAAACAACCTAAGCTCATAGTATGCTCCCACACCTGACCTAAGAACAAACTGAAACTAAATACACAAAGGAGAAGGGAAGAACCAATAACAGGGAAGACAGAACAAATAACATGATAAGTCTCAGGTGTGGAAGCAGTGATTGAGTCATTGGTGGAATAGTTTTCAGCGGATGCCAGATGGCCGCTGGCAGACGGAGACAGGGAGATCAGTCTTTATCCTACAGCGACCCCTGGCGGCCGCTGACAGGTACCGTGACAAGAATAAAAGAAAACCCACAAACCTCAATCATGTCTGCCCCCCCCCCCACTGTGATGAAGATGCTCTTCATAATGCCCTAAAGGAGAGTGCTTTGTTTGCAGATGTTGCATATTTTTAAAAACAACTCATTTTTATCCTCCTCCTGCATCCAGCAAATGAGTGGTGTCCCTCTCATGCCATTAAACACTGAGGGATGAGAACTCTATCAGCTCATATCAATAGGTGTTCAATTACTCATATCAATAGATGTGCATTACATGTCTGATGTGAATCCTTAATGTCATTGTAATTCAGATATCATGATGCATTTTCTTTCCTTATTGTTACATATATCCAAGTGAAATTGGATGGGATCTTTTGAGCTTTTTGCCCGACGATAAGTGGGTGGTGGGAGTGGACAGTGAAGCATGATATTAAAGGTCAGCATTACATTTCCCCACCCACTGTTGCATTGAGACATATAGAACAATCACATGTTTCCAATGCACAACATTTGATCAAAGATTACAGGAAAACAAGATTTCAGTTGGTATGGTCTTGTATAATCAAGTATTATATAACTGTGGACATGAACTAAGAAGCTCATTTTTAACTGCAGACTTTAGATTTTGTACTTCGGCCAGTACTGAGTGTAGTCAACAATTTTTTGTAGATAAAATCTGAATTTTAAACTTTATATTCATATTAAACATACTCAGTTAAGCCTACTGTTTTTTTTGAGAAATGCCGTCTTTTGCAGAAAATGTATTACTTAAATTTTACTTAAGAAATCATTAAAACATTTGACACACTTTTGTTCACACTTTTGCATAGAGCTGTTTAAATATCATTTTATAGGTTGTGAAAGTGCTACAATTACTCTTTCTTTTAGATAGATAGATAGATAGATAGATAGATAGATAGATAGATAGATAGATAGATAGATAGATAGATAGATAGATA
>JBBPCY010105738.1:0-19744 GCA_037974405.1 Brachyalestes nurse | reverse complement strand
TTGCAGCTATTTTTTAGTTTTATTTTCATATGATCTCTGGTTTGTGTCCTCGGCCGTGTTGTTTACAGTGGGAGGGTGTTCTGGATAGCTTTGTGGGGGTGGGGGTGGGTGGGGTAAAGTGGGACGTCCAGTGGGATTAACGCAGCCTGCTGTAGTCCTGCTCTTGTAACACCGGATATCACTGTCATTAGCAGGGCTGCTATAGACTCAGTGATCCCCCACCAGGCCAGGACACGTGGCAGGAGTGCGTCAGAGTTACAGGCCCTTTTACACGGCTGTATGGATTAACGAAAGTCAATCCAGTGCTGTTTACCTCTGTGGCTTCAAAAAGCCCACAGTCAAGGTAGAGATTTCAGATTGTTCATGCTGAGATAAAGCACCTTTTTTCGTGGAATGTGCTTCTTGGCATGTTTACTATGCAAAACAGTTGTATCTGTACACACATGCAACAGAACATTTAAGGGCCGGAGTCCATATGATGATGATGTACAGCATTTGTGAACAAACCTTTATGCCAACATGCTCTGCCTCCCCTGTTATGTAAGTATATAAATCTTTGGGATCTCTCACCAAGTAATCCCAGAACATATACTGCTCCAATATACTTATATGGAAAGCTTATATGATGAACTTCTGGTCATTGCTACTAGTGTTTTCCATATCAGTAGGTCATTTTTAATTACATTGCTTTGATTCACAAGGACAGAAAAAAATCCACCACTGTATCCACCACGGCACACTTGGTTTGATCTTATATTCACAAAATCTTCCACAAACCACGCTGTGAAACATTTTATAATGACATTCTCCTTTTTTGTGAGCCCTGACTGTGTCAAACATCAACGTGCTATTTGACAAACTGCGGTCCCTCATTAGAAGATTACTTTTCGTTTTACCTATTGTTTCTTTAGCTAGTGTCCAGCAAGAGACAACACTTGTCATTGGTCTTCCTGGATGGTATTCAGTCCAGATACAGTCCAGACATAAGTGCTATAAAAATGTTTACCAGCCTCTGCATCAGCTGTTAATAGTGTGATTATATAAACTCATACTCTTATGTTACATTGTACCTACATTCTCTGGCTGCAGCAACTATTCAGAGCTTGGTTTTCCGAGTGACAGCAAAGTTCACATATTTGAGGCAATAGTCATAGTTTCTTTAGTCCATGTTGTGACCTAACCAGCTCACTCATTTCTAAACAGAAAAACTGTCAAATTCAGTAGTAATGCACCAATCAATGCTCTATTCACATAATGTTTACAAATGTTTTTTTACATTATAACACATTATACATTGTTGTATTATTAATATATTACTCATTTTAAATTATATTTGCTTGATATGTATATACATTAAGGTAAGTAGTTTTTGTATTTATTTATACTTAGGTCATGAAATGTAGCCATTAGCATGATAGAAACTTTATACTCCAATATAATCCAGCCGCATAGCTTAGCATTTTAAGGAAGAAACTCATTATGACTGAAGACTGTTGTGGGCTGTATAATTTACATACTGCTGCTGTTGGGAGATAACCTTATATCTGCATTTCTTTATTAAAATCCAGCTGCTTTTTACATTTTGTAAAAATTCTAAATCAATCAATGCTTGGATTATTTTTCCATTAACGTTAAGAATGTTTCTTCATTCTCCTGAAGGGTTACTACTTTAGAGATACAAGGTTTGGTTCCAACATGTTGTTAACAACCTACATTTTCATTTAAACGGGACTGACTGGAATTTTTGCTATCATTCTGCAAAGCTTGGCCAACCTCACAACAGCTAATGGGAAAATGCTCATTACTGGTCTTAGTTGAAGTGTGCAGAGGTTGTAACCATGCTGAGTTCTGGCAGGGAGACAGTCGGCAACACTCTTACTTGAATGTACAAGCTTGTTGATAAGTATTCTGCAGGAATTCAGAACTGAGATGACGTCCATATGCACCCTCTGTGAAAAAGTGATTACTGACCATTTACATCAAGCTGTTTATATTGTGATTACAAAATGTCACACTCTTATGTTACACTGTATGTATGGGTCCCTGGGATTCAGCTGGTATAATTCAATATGGCTTCTTAGGGAACATGCAGTGCTTGCTTACACAAACAATCCAACTCAGTTTAACTCTGGAGGTGGTGAGTCTGTTTGTTTAGTTTAGAGAATAAATGAACTCCCACTGCTTACAGCAAAGTTAAAGATCAGCAGGGAGTTCAGAGCCCCAATCTGTAACCGACATAAGCTCTCCTCTTATAGAAAAGCTTGGTCAAACCCTCATGAAATTGAATTTTATATATTCCAAAATAACGGAAAATGCTGATGGAATGCAGTTTTGCACCATTGCTCTACGAAATCCAACCAAGATGCTAATATGGTTTTATCCTGGGAGTTGGGGTGAAGAGGTTACTGCAGTGCTTGAGCAGAATTAAGCACAGTAGCACTGCTTGAAGAATCAGCTACTTGAGCTGAAGTCATCTGCCAAGCAGAAACTAAAGCATGGGCGAGCCTGAGGTAATCTTCAGAAGACAAGACGGAAATTGAAAGGCTCAGCAGAGAAAGTCTTTTCTTATTCCTCCTCTTTGTAGTGGCACGCTCCGCTAAGGCCTCAGTGAAGCCGTGCTGGATTTTACGGTTATGAAAATATGAGGGTGCAAGAATCTCTCGTAAAAGTAACATCAGGGATAGAGGCAAGATCAAAGTGCCGTTCCAACACCAACAATGACCTGGGCGCTACTGCCGTGATATGTGGTGGGAAAGCATATAGGCCAGGTATTATCAAAGAGAGATCGGTCAAAAGTTGCCTTTCGGGTCACCAAGAGCTACACTTTATTACATTCGAGGACTGTAAGAAGCAGACTGCGAGGAGCATTTCACAGGGCCTCCCATGCTCTTATGTGGGAGTTCTCCAAGCAGCATAAGGACCCTGTGTCCAGATCCAAGACAGACTGGCACTCGGAAGAGCAGTGGACGCTGAACTATGCTGTAACTGGACAGGGAGAGCTAGTCCCTGTAGGGAAGGTTAGGAAAAAGGTCATTGTTCACTGGGTCACCAGCCAAAGCAATAGCTCTCCCACATATCTCCCATTTATGGCCATGGAAAGTTGTGTCACTGACCTGACTGACCTGTGATGTGTGTGTGGGTGTATATATATATACATGTATGTATATATATATGCCCTTTTTATATTCTTTCAGGTTAGTTGATAAAAAACAGAGTGGAAAAGCATTGGGTGTAATGCCAGCTTTGGCTTCTTCCTCACAACAAACTCTCAACAAACAAAAGATCTTTGTGCTCTTCTGGTTAGTCTCACAGATACACACACACATACAAGCTCCTCACTCCTCTCACACACACACACACGCATGCACGCGCGCATTCAAAGTCATTCCTGCAGATAAATTTAGGATCGGGTATAAAGATTATATAAAGTTGATTTTTTCAAAAATGTAAAAAATCCTTCTTTAAAACAAACAGTGTCTGAGAGTGTTGAGTGGTCTGAAAGGAAGCCAGATATGACAATGAGTTGGCTTTAGTGATTATCAAATAACGAGAAGTGGAAAATATGTTAAGGGTTGTTAAAGGTTGGTGGGTGGAGTGCAAACCATCTTTGAAACCTTTCCTAAATTAATCAAGATATAGATTTTGCCACTTCATGTCACTAAAAGGAGAAAGACGCCTGTCGCCTTTTGTTTGTTGTTGTTGGTTTTTTTGAGGAGGGGTGTCTTTTTTTTTTTATATCATTTAGAAAGCTGTTTTCTACACCTGATGAATGGACCAATAGAAAGCATAAAATTACTTGTAATAACATCTTATAACATTACCACACATCTATTGTTGGAACAACATCTGTTTTTCAATGTCAGTGTAGTTAAGTCATTTGTTCCTCGTCCTATGAAGTTAATGCTCTGTTCTCACGATAGCAATGCTTAGTGTAAGAGCTTCCTTGTGAACAGCACCTGTGATTTGTCTCTCTACTGCAAAATTCATGACAACAAACTGGATGGCTCTGTGCTTGATGGCAGATACACACTGAGGCTGATTCCCTCAGACAGACAGCCCAGCCCTCCACCTTAAGGCCCACTGTGAGTGAATGCCGCCACCGTGCTCACGGCCATGAGACGGTTTTGTTTCTCAGCTCTGCTGCTCCAGCAAGCAGCAACACATAATCACCCCTGACTGCAGACCACAAACACTCGCCATGTCTGGATCACACCCAGAGCCAATGATGAATGAGGGATGACACAGCAATTTGCAGAGATTCTACTCCTAAGACAGAGACGTTCATAATGCACTGCCTTTGTTGCCATTGCTTTCCATATTTATATCATTTTACAGTTTAGGGAAGAGTTCCAAGGCTGTGCAGAAGCTTTAAACCCATCAATTTGAAGCAATTACCCACAGAAGTAGATTTCAGGCTTTTGTAACTTGTTTATCTAGTGACAGTGATATGTATACTTGAATGTAGGTGCCTATTTTAAGTAAAATGTATTTTAAATCATTTTTATCCTTCAACATTTGCTAGGCCAACACTAATTATAAGAATTTCTTTAAGACTTTCTAATGAAAATACCTAGTTTTTTTCAGTACTTCATTCATTCATTCATGCATGAATTCATTAATAACTTGCTATAAATCACACATCGCAGCACTTAGTCATCCAAAAGCACAAACACTATTTACAAGACTCCTGGATGGCATGACAGTGATGATTAAAGCTACGCCCAATGAACGAGCCAACAGATGCTTTGAAATTTATTTGCTGCTATCTACAGCACATAATAACTCTCAGGCTTATAGAATGCTGCATATATTCATTATAATGATCTTAGTGCTGAATATGAAGCCTACAAAGAAGCCCTGTAACAGAAGTGATCACAAATTCCGAACAACTGAACAACCAAAACAAAGTGCACACATCATCTCTTTGTTTTACCATACTTTATTTATTTATTTATTTATTTATTTGTGTATTTTACCAGAAGTTTCATATAACCTTACTGGAAATCTGCTCATAATCTCCACCTAGCCACAGGCAGATGCCGAACATTTTTATTGCATTTTGCACAGGATGTTGCTTCACAGGAATGCACTCTCTTGGGTGGAGTGTGTCTTTTTGTCTTCTGATGGAGATGTCAGTTCTGCTTATAGATACCTGATCTGCATGCATTTGACCCTCCTGATTTATAAGCTTCCTAGAAGAGAGTGTTAGATGTCAACTTAGACTGTAGTCAACTAAGGAACCTTTATCAATAGGGCCTGCTGAAATGCGCAGTGAAAATATCAACAATCTGGTTAAACTATTCTAAGAATAAGCACTTCTGGTTCCTTTTCTTAGTCTGCTCCTTTTTATTTAAGGGGAAAGAAATTCAAGGCATTCTTTTTGGAGAGCAGAAAGTTGAAGAGCTGGAGAGTGAGCTTTACTGCTGCTACAGCAAAAACAAATGCCAGCTGTTTCTACCTCATTTCTATGAACTATTCATAATCATAAACTGCACATTGCTATGTGTGTGTGTCTGTGTGTGTGTACGCACATGCGTAAAGTACACAGAGGAAATGAACTGCTCCAAAAGAAAACCAGGGACAAAACCTCAGACCTTCCTAAGCCCACATATACACAGATCATCCACTAGAGGTTAATCACAGCAGGGGTTCTCAAACTGAAAAAAAAAACTTCTATGACCCCCACACTCCAAATCTTTAAATGTTACACACGTTAGATGTGTTTTAAAGAACCGTCAGTAGTGGTTATCTAGAAAAAGCATATGATGAAAAATATGACGATATTTTATCGTTGCTGTGGTAAATTGTCACAATAAGCTTTTCAGAGCCTTTTGTAAATATTGTTAGTACTTAAAGAATGTTTCACTGTAAAGATTTGTGGATTTAGTGCAGATTTGAAGAATAGAGGAAATGTACTTGTATGTCTAGTTTTAAATGGTATTCTTTTAAATGCTGTTGGAGGTTTTTTTTTTAAATCTTCAATACCTTATCTCTGAAAAATGAAATACTGTGATATTTATTATTGCTTGCTTTAATTTCTGCATGATTAGATTTTCTGATTTCTGATATTGGCACATGTCAAAATTTGTAGACAGTTTTCTCAGAAGGAACTCAGCTGATATTAAGCTGTCTTTACTTTGGCCCTATGTAACATCATTTAAAAAATAAATTAAGCACCCTCTGGCCCAACATTATGGACACCTGAGGGTCTTCAGACCAAACTTTTCATATCATAATGTATCATAATACTTCATACTGTGATAATCTGAATTCCTGATCAGCTCACGTCAGTGTTAAATTAAATTAAACCTGATTTAATATTCATATTTTATTACATGAATGATCAGTATATGTAAAGTTAACATGTGCCTCTCAAATGCCTTTCTCACCTTGCTGAGGCTACGTCACATGTTCACGTGTATGGTAGCCCACCACCCTGACCTTTCCAGAAGCTGCAGGCGTGCACCAGTAAAGGGCTGTCAGGACTACCCTAAATATAGAGGCAGAAAAAATATGGGGTGATCTGCTGCACAGAAGTGTTCACTGGAGTTGGAGGTATTGTAACATTCTTGCAAACTTTGCAAACCTTGCAAATCCCACCCCTCATGGCATTTGAATACAAGACTTAATTTAAAGAAGAGGTGGTTCATATGATCTCACCCAAAAGATCAAAATATAATGAAATTCATTCAGCTTAACCAGTCATCTCCTCTGGATTTCTGGATTAGGTTAAATATTTTGCTATAGTTGCTAGCCAGCTAAGTAACACTGTGCCTAGCTAAGTTAGCTTAGTGAGTGTTACCAGTTTTAGCAGGCATCCAAAATGTTGTCACTGGCATTTGGCAGATACTTTTCTGCCAGAATAAAATGTTTGCACGAGTTCATGAAGCGCCAAACAATGTTTTAATAATTCCTAAGAGCAGGGTTACTCAGCTCTACACCTTGAATCCAGTTTTCTGATCCTGTGTTTTGTCATCTCTCTTGGTCATTTTCCAACTTTTCAACTAATTATGATGGGAGCTACATTTAGTTAGTTGTTCAGCAACTGGGAAAACTAAACAGACTGTTACAAAGTTCAGTACCATTTCCTTAGAACTTTCTAGATGATAAAAGAAAGCTATTAGGTAGATATGCATTTTGTAAAACTATACATTAAAGGAAAAGTGAGTATTAAACTACAGTTCATGACTTGCCATCTGTTGTCAAAAATCCTTTAGAATGATTTATTTCTGTTCTTATTTTGTTTAAAAATTCAAGCACCGTCTAAACTCCATTTTGGGTCTTATGGAGGAAAGGTCTCAAATACTTTTATATGAGCCATCAGACAAGATGCCACTACTTTGGCAAAAGTGGAGGCCATGAGCTACTTAAAGTGGGGCTATCAGTAATTTTGATACATGTATGGTCATGAAAGGGACTGTCTGTATTAGGATTTTTTCTTAAACCTCACTGGAAAGATTTCTCTCATATTTCCTTTGCAAGATCAAACGAGTAATCGTTTATCTTATCTTTTGCCTTTGATAGGATGACCCTATTTCTTCCTAGGAAAGAATGCACTGTTGGACAGAGAGAGAATACTATTTGTGTGTTTTGTTGATAGGTAATACATTTTTCATGAAGAATTTCCAAATTAGCTGTAACGTAGATTTTTTTAAATGTAGATATTAGTTAATAGTCTAAAACTGGACATTTGTTCTGCCAGCTGTATTATCATTTGAAGTAATTCTAATGGTTTTCACATTTTAATCATAATTACATTGATTTTTGAGCTTCTACATCTAATTGTAACATATTGCTACACATTCTATTTATTTACCAAATACTATTTATTTGTTTTGGGTGCATTTTATGGCATGCTTTGCATAACTTGCCTTCCTTGCAGCATCTTGCTGAGTCAGCCTAAAAAGCTCTAAAGACCTGTGCTTGCTATAAAAAGGCTAGAGTTTAGCCTCAAAGCCAGACTTGAGTGGAGACCACAGCAAAAATCCTGCTAAATATGTGAACTAGGGGCACCTTTTCTGTCCAAATAACTATAGCCCTTTCAGAGATAAAGGAAAGGGCAACCTTCTGCGATAATGAACTAAATGTAATCTCTGTTCTAAAAGATAGAGCTGCTACCCCAGCACACCAAATCCTAGAACAAAATCATGCTGAAGTCAGCTCTCTCACTGGGCTGTGCGAAATAGACATAACCAGGCCACACAGCAGTGCATGCTGGGATGTCTAACGATCCCCTCTTAAAGCAGGGGCGCTGAATATTTGGAGCTGGCAGCCCAGCAACGTCCTGGCATTGTGCACAGGGGGATTAACTCTGCGCATACTGGCAATCCCTTCAAAGTACCCAGGGAAATCCACTAACTCCAAAAAAGGCCAACCAGCAAAGTTAATAAAGGCTATTTACAGGTTAATTGTTTGTATATTGACCATGTTTTGCATAACCTACGGGGCTAGCGGGTACTGTCATGGGAAAAATCTATCAAAAGTCACGCCTGAACTAAGCTACTGGGACCACTAACATAATACCAACTGTTTCCATTCATTATGATCCCGCTAAAGGCCTGACAATAATAATAATAAAAAAACAATCTCTCAGGGCTCTGTGGATGAAGCTCAAATTAGATCTGTCAACTTGGAATGTATTTTGGGCCCAGGATTAAAATTCAATGAAAGGATGTGTTTGACCTCATCTCGTTGACTCTGCTTTACTAAAACTGTCTCACATTCGCCATGAACTAATAACACTAATTGTTAGATTTGGGACACGCATGGTTAGAACAGGCTGAGATATAATTAGCTCCTGTAAGCAAATAGTTGCTGTTGTTAATCTGTTGTTCAAAAATGAGCTGGAACTTTCAGCCGGATCTTTTAGGAGTCGTCTGGGATGGGAGACATTTTGTTTGACAAGACAAAGAATGCATGTATTTTGTAATCCCTGTTGTTCCTCACATGCTGAGCAACTATGAAGAAAATGCATCCACTGAAACTTTTTTTTGGCGTCTGAGTTGTCTATAGTGCAATGTTTAGATTTAGAGTCAATTCTAAACCTTCAACAGTATCCACAGACTTTAATTGTTAGCAAATTATCGTGTGAAAATGGATTGTCAATAGTATTAGGTTTAGGTTTAGGGTAGGGGTGTGCCGATCCAAAACTCAGTATCGATCTGATATGGGCCAAAATCACTGGACTGGCTGTTGAAAAAAGCATGAACAATCACATAAATGCTTAAATAAACTATGAGCAACATGCCATTAAGAGAGATTCATAGGTGAGTAACACAGATGAGCAGCAAGACTGCATCATATGGCTTCCTCCTCACTACATGGTGCACTATGTAGAAATTAAAGCACAGGCTCCTGCAGCCAAATAAAGTATGTGTAACAAAGAGCCACTGAAGAATTTACCCATGTATGCAGAATTTTAATCACGGACTGTACTGTACACTAAATAGGTGCAGAAACTCTGATGTTATAACTTATACAGCGCACTACAGTGAAAGTAGTGAGGCATTTCAGATTCAAAATACATCCAAACAAACACATTGACAGCTTAGATGATAAAAAGAGAGAAAAAGAATTGAATTGGTATTTGTATCAGCAGGTTGCAGTGTCAGCATCAGACATAGTGCCACCCCTAATTTAGGATTATGTTTTGGGTTAAGGTTATGATTAGGTTTAGGGTTAGATTTAATCTTTTATTACAAACTTGAGTTACATTTAATAGACATTTAGTTAGTTAGTTAAAGACACGTTGAGTACATACTTAGCATCTACAGTGGACCATCCAAATAAAGTTTTACCAAACATGCTTAGAAATTTGACATTAGACCCTCATAGCTGTCTTAAAGTCTGACTGCATTACTACTAGTTATGACAATGTACATTGTCACTTTATTAAAATGATTTCTGACAAATGTGATGCAAAATAATCTGCCCTAATATTGCTAATATTAATGCTAATCTTGCTAAATCATTACAAATTCTGACCCTATTTAAACTGAGAGCTGAGACAGTTGTTCTGACTCATGGAGAAGAGACAGTTCCTATCACTGGTAGTATAGCTCAGGTCAGGGTGCAGTGTTAATTTGTATATGGAAAGTGTCCCATTGAGGGGGAGCTTGCATGGGCAGTTCAGCAATGAAACACAATGTTCATACTTACTAGATTATCAGTGAAATGTTTACATAGAAATACAAGGTGGGAAAGTCCATGAGGCTTATTATAGCCTGACACCATTTAGTGGGTGGTGCTATCTAGGAGAAATGACTGGAAATAACGTAGAATTACTTTTGTGTAACACAGCTGACTGCTGCTTCCTGTGTGGCTATCATAGGTGATGACTGGGGCACAAAGCAAAGAAAAGGTTGGATTTCAACAAGAATGGTTCTCAAAATGTGATATATCCATTCATTCAGTCATTTTCTGCTTATCCAAACCATGGTTGTCTTGGAGCCTATTCCAGGACTTATAATCTTTATTTTAAAAAATGGTTGGGTCTCCTGACTGCGTAAGCAGTGTCCCTATTATCGTGGGTTTGATCCCTGGTGATGCCACAGCCATCTGTGGCTAGGAGTCCAAGAGAGCACAAGTGAGAGTAAAATACTGCCTTAAGTCAGCCATATAGGTAGTTACAAATGGAAGTGATAGAGCTCTGATGTCGAAAGTAACCAAAACCAACTCAGGTTGGAATCTCGGAACCTACACATTGTACAGGCATTTCCCGTGCTTGATAATGTCAGTTAAATATAAGTTGTTTGAGGAAAGTCCATGTTAGAATGTGAGGAGATCTCTCTGTGCGCAGCCATACTGTGTTTTTCAGCAGTTATGTTTGACTGGCTAATTTGCTCAAAAACCATTTGCCATTGTGAAACGTTCTATGCATTGTTTAATTGTAAAGCAATTAATGTTTTTATTATGACCCAAATATCAGATCAGATTTTAGGAGAAATCCAGATGAGCTCAAAAGGTACTTTTTCCCCTCTTAACTGTTATTTGGCTAAAAGCATGACCTCTAACCCAGACACACAGTGAGCACCTGTTTACCCAGCTTACAGCCCCTCGACATGCTGCCATGAGCCCAGCATTTTAGCTATGGGCGTTTAAACCTTCTCCAGCCTGGCTACTTTCCAGCTGCAGACGGATAAGTGGCACTCGTCCACATGCATGTCGAATGACAGCACTGTCCATTCACTACTTCATTCACCTAATGCCTACTTATCCAATGGACTGCAAGCTGTCATGCATGGGGCTGATGACTGAAATGAAATGTTAAACAAAACAGATTACGGTCAACGAGAAGGACTGTTGCATTGTTTTCTGCATTGGTTTATTACCCAGACAATAAAACATGCAGCATAGTAGATAGGCCTCACATACAGACATGCACAAGCAGCATAAACATTTCATGTGTGTATGTGGCGGTCCCACATTATTTACATCACAATAATATAACATACTGGCCAAAATAAAGTCAAGTTTTATATGGGAATATTGGCCGGTTCTGATGCTTGTCGATTCTGACACCCTTGGCTACAGACAGAGATGTGTGATAAGAGGAGTCAAGTGACTGTAGAGTTGCCAGATTGCTGTGAAGGTCAGTATGCTCACTGTGAGGTCTGCTTGATGGATCAGCCTCTCAGAACATGAGTCATGTCCCAAAAAAGGCCCCAGGCCTAATGTAAATATAGTCAGGGCTTGGGAGGCCCTGTAGCTGGATCATCACTTTGAGAGATTGTGTTCTAGCACCATGCCTGGCCACAAAGCCTCCATATAGGGGGCTAGAATAGTATCACCAGCTGTGTATGAATCAGTTAACTTGTAAGAGGTGATTCAAGTTTCCATAAGCAGTGATTCAACAGAATTGAACAGCAACTTCTGTTTTCTCATTCAGACTCTTTTTACAATAATCAAAGCTATACAATATAGAAGTGGAGGTGGTGGGTCATACTAATCTGCGTATCTCAGAAATGGTATGTAATATACATTTATGTCAGATTTCAGATTTCATTCCAGGTCATTTTGGATTTCTACTGAGTCATCACAAAAGGTTCACATAACATATGAGCTAAAGTGAAGAACAATTTGGGCGAGCACATAACCTGGCCTGTCAAACTGGCTGAGGACACGTGCAGCTAGAGCTCAAATAAACAAACACCATTCACTTCTAAAAGTTATAGTACCAAAAGTGAGAAACTGCATTGTATTTATAAGACCATGATATTTCAAAAATGAATTTTCTTTCTTTTATATCCATCCAAATTGCCTCATCTCAGCTGATGAAAGGTAGTTTAGGTAGTTCAGACTGTCGTGATGTTTTGAAGGGCAAAAACTGAAAGGAAAAAACTGAAACTGTCAGCTTAAATAATTGAGATCAGGTAGTCATGCAATAATTGTGACCGGCTAACAAACAAGTGCCAAAAGTTAATTAATTTTTATTTTAGTCTATGAAAGGTTCTTATAATTGAAAATCAATCAATCAGAGAATGACAGTAAAATTTGGCAGGAGGCCAAAATCACTAACTAATCACCATCACTAACAAGCCGAGCTCACATGACCTTGAAATTCCTTGTGAAACAGCACTGTGTACTCAAGGCTGGAGTTTCGGATGAAAAAAAAGGTACTTGACTAAAATCTAAAACTGTTGAAAGATCAATGAACAATATCGGATATGAAACATGTTGCGGTATAACTTTAATCATTGAGAATGAGCAAAGTTGAAATAAATACACGGTAAATACATTTGTATTCAGTCATACAAGACATCAAGCGATAAAAGTGAACACTTGCAACATCGTGGCTGACAAGTGTGATAAAAACAGTTCATATGATGCGACCACAGCTCAGCCATTCAGGAGAACATTCTCTATTCGCAAGATCACTCAGTTTTAACTAAGCTACATACAATGCCTCTCATATTTTAACTACTTATTTTTTTTGCTGCAAACAAACAAAACTGGGCATGAGACAGTCAGCCAGTTGAAAAATAAATTAATCTCCACATTGTGTGCTGTAGTCGTACAGCTCAGTGTCCAATTTCTACAACGAAGGACATCTAATAGAGAAATATAAACCACCAATTCTCATTATGGCTAATCATCACAATGGTCACTGTTAAGGGCACAAAAGCAGACACGTTAGCACATTTCTTTCCCTTCAGAGACTGAGAAAGGATCGTCAACACATTACACAATTATATACATAACGAAACCATTTCACTACAAAGGCATTTTCAAATCAATTTCAGAAACATGAACAACTTGAACAATCCAGCACTGGAAAAGTGGAGGAATATTCTGAATCAGTTACAGTCTGATGAAGAGGCTCGGCATTACCAGTGAGAGTGTGCAGCCAGGGAGATGGAGTACTATCACTTTAAGCACTCAGAGCAGAGGCAGCGCTAGCGACAGACTGTTTGCCAAGTTATTTTCACACAGACCAAGCCTCTCTCTGGCCTATTTTGAGACTCTTCACTACTGGACTGTGGGATTACATTAGTAGACTGCATTGCTAGCCAAGCGGGATCTGGTCAAACTGAAGTTTGCAAACCTTTTAAATAGATCTCCACCTTAACTAAAATTATTCTGCTTTAGGTCTTGAATATACCAAATGCTGATATTCTGTGTCAATCATACAATCTAGTTTAACAAGTTTGGTACATAATGCAATCAAATATACAGAGTCCAGTACCTGAAACCCTCTAAGGTACATGATATAGTTTAACTGGATTCTTCCTAGAATCCTGGTTCATATCGAAATGTAACCATTAACACTTACACAGACTAGGGATGGGTATCGTAAGGACTATCGTTAGTACTTATACCAATATCAATACTGATGCTGCTTATCAGTACCGATACTCATCGATACTTATTGATACTCCTCTCCATCATTTGGTGCAAAAGCTAGAGGCGTCACATGAAAAGATGTGAAAAGCTTCAACAGTTCTTTGATTACTACATTTTTGAAGAAATAAGTTAAATTGTTTTCTGTATACATATAACAAGGAAGGAGCAATCGTTATAAATGTTTGTTGGTGATGTGAAACTGAAACCATATGAAAACTCCAGCTATCTTAGAAAGCAGTAAGATAAATACAAATAGAAGCTCTTTTGTCCAGGAGCTTATCAATATTTCAGTACTGACCAGTTAGGAACCAGCACCAATTTAGTATCAGTTCTCGATAACCATCCCTAGACACAACATATTGTATCACACCACAGCCATATCAAATGGCTAAATGCTAGTGAAACATCAAATATGGCTACAGTTAGGCCTGTCACGATTAACATTCTTTTAATTCAAGATTTTAAGGCACAAGCCCAAAATGGCCAAATAGGCTGGTTTGCTGTCTTGTCCTAACGCTCAATAGTTAGTAGCTCCTGATTAAAGACGGACAGGACTCTAGCTCGTATAAACAAACATTACTCACTGCCCACTAAAGGTGTTTTAGCACCAGTCAGAACTGTTTAAAACAGTTTTCTTCATCCCATTAGATGGTATCACACCCAATCAGGTGATTATGTAATAACTGCAACAGGTCTAGCCACAGCGCAGACTTATGTGTTCTATATGGCCTAAAGTGTTTGCCTTACACACAAACACACAAAATGGCTACTAAGACCTCAGACAGAATCTTTAGTACATGTCTTGTTTGTCACAGTGCAGCAGTCGACAAAAATTCCAGTAAAAATATTTTCAATAATCTGCAAAATTGCATACCCTTTTTACTGGAATTGATGTAAACACCTGACAAAATGTACTTCTGATTCTGATTCTATTTTAAAGTAAAGAAAGGATGATTTTTTTCACTGAGCTATAACAATTCACTCCAAGCCAAAGCCCTCAGCATATGATATAGCAATGGTTAACTTTTGCCGTAGTTCTTTCTTGCTCTTGTAGGGAGGTAGGCAGATCTGGTTGAAGCACGTATGTGACACAGGCAACCTGCACAGAGGACATGAACAGTTAACAGCTTACCGTTAATCTTAAACCACGCACACAAAGACACAAAAACACTAGCTGACCCCTCCCTTCATGAGGCTTAATTACCAGTCCGTGGAGACATCAATCCTGGAGATTTTAAAGTTGAGGTCGGCCATCCCTCCCACTGGAACGCGGTCACTTCCCGTGGTGAAGTGGAGCAGCCTCTTTTGCAACTCCAGAGGAAAAGCCAGAACCACGTCCCAGAATGCACTGCATTACCAAACAACACATTCTTTAAATGAATGTTTTACCAAAAAAAACCCTAATTTATACAATTTCCATTTCACTCGATGTATATCGAAGTTTGAATCTAGATCTATGATGTCAAAGTAACAGATAAAAGATTTAGAGTGACATACATTTTGGATGACAAACATTCATTAGAAACTTTCATTAATAAGTAAATTACACCATTACTAATACATTAATACACATATGTGTTACATACATAATATATAATACATGTATAATACATAAAACTTACGTATGTGCCTTAACTGCTTATTAATGAATAAATGTGTATATAAGCCAATAAATAATCATGAATAATTTTTTTATAATGGCAGGCTTATTGTAAATATTCTGTGGGACTCTTGCTCCTTGACCAGCCGTATTGTCCAGATTTTACTAGTTCCAATATCTGATCAAGTGTTTTAAACTAATTCAGCTAATTAAAAGATGATGCCGTTATTCCATTTTGGTATATTGGGCATTTGATTATCTGACTAGTTTGTAAAACCATCAAAAAAAGCGAACTAAAATATAGTACTCCAGGTTATGACCAAAGTAAAGTTTAAATCGTAACCTGCAGAGTTTTACAAAGGAGCATTATTTTATTATGTAATGTAATGTCAGTGGTGCTGGTGGACGTTTTACCGGACAGTGGGATCAGTCTTGCTGTAGCCCTCGTACTGGGCCACCCTCTGCAGAGAGCTCATGTCCAGATTGGGACTTCCACAAACCAAAATTTCAACCTCTTCTGGCCTCAACAGCTACAATAAAACAAACAAGAATAACTTCACTGAGTAAAGTAGTGATACTTTTGTCATTAAGTAATTAGCAACATATAAACCTCAATAGACCAACAAAGTTTCAAAATGGGCAAACTTTGAGAAACCTCCTTTTTATACTGCCTCACTTTAATAGCCAACTAGTGTTTTGCAATTACATCAAACACAAATGCATGAATATACTCTTCCCAAACTGTGATAAAGAAATCCAGATTACAAGAGAAAAGCTAACATTCTGTTTTCAAGTACAGACCCCAAACAAGCTGTGGGTTTTCAAAAGTTCCTCCCACCTTCAAGTTATGCATCAGAATGGGGTTCTCCAAACAGTTTCGTCTTTAAACTAGTACATCTTGCCCGAGAGCAGTGTTTAACAACCCTGCCATACACATTTGAGTGTTTCCAGTGCTTCATTGCTTGTTACCACCTTAACGGAGTCAAAGTGGGTGTTTTAAAACAGGGAAAGCATATGACTACATTTAAAATTGGCTTATGAATGGTTTAAAAGAAGTTTATTAATGGCAATTGTCAATAAGCAGCTATAGCACATAAACAAAACAGGGATCTTTCTGGTCTACTGTCTCTTTTCCTTCTTATATATGTGCCTTAACTGCTTATTAGTGATTAAATGTGTTTATAAGCCAACAAATAATCATGAATAAAGTAATTTAAAGCGTTTATAAACCCTTTATAATTGTGGCCTTATTGTAAAATATTCTGTAAGACTCTTGCTCCTTGACCAGCCCCATCATCCATACCATACTGCGTTAGTTCCTATATCTTACTGAGTGTTTAAAGCATTGACACACCCTGGCGTCTTGCATTTCTGTGCGTTAAATCTGATTTGACGGCAATGCTCTAGTGGTTGACGTGATAAGGTTCAGAGAGAGACAGAGTTGCAAAAGATGGCGTGATGGTATGATCACATCAGCCACGTCCCTCCTCTTCACACACCCGCCCCACACCAGAGAGTTATTACCATCCCAAGCCTTTTACATAAGCACTCAGGGACACAGACAACTGTTGCATAAGCGAGTTAGCAGGAGGTGGGCCTAAAACCAATTGCATTCACCGAAAGTTGGTCAAACGCGCCCTGAAAGCTCACTTTTCCTTTTCTCACTTGAACCTGCACGACGGCGTGGACTGAGCAGCTGCGTACATACGAGAGTCCGTCTGCAAAACACGGCCTCCATATCCAACTGAGCTCGAAGGGTACTGCAGTTCAGTGAACTCACAGATAAACACTGAGCAATGTAGAAAAGCACAGGAAATTCCGTTACCCCAGAACTGCACGGCTCTCCCTCTCCATCTCTCCCTCTTTTTGGTTAGCTGTGTGTTTGGAAGAGCAAGTCATGAGCACACTCTACCATATTGGGAAGCATATTTTCAGACGGACGCTGCCAAGATAAACGCGTGTGCCATTTTAGCTTGTCTCCAAACCTCTTGAAGTGCATGAAGACAGATAGCAAACAAAGAACAACCTTCAGCTTCAAGTTCCCCTCAAGGAGTATAGAGCACATGCTTTCATCCTTAAGAAAGGACAAGAAGGTTTTAAAACAGGAGCAACAGCTTGCAGTGAAAACTAAAATCAGTTGCAACTGGAGCCATCATGATTGCTCAGATGTGCATCGCCTCTCATCTGCTCAGCCCCGTGACGGCCAACTAGTGTTGTCAAATATATCGATACTCAGCCAATACTTGTTTCCTGCTTGATCTTTCCTGCCTGCTTGTTCTTTTGATACACAAGTCTCGGTACCGTATGGTTTGTTAGGCTAAAATGGCAGCTCAAGCCAGTTCACAGCCTTTGCCAACAGTCATAGTCAACAAGAATACAGCAGGAGTTCTGTGTGGACATACTTTGGAAATGAGGATGGAAAGAAATAGGACTTCAACAAGCCAATGCGTTTCAGAGCAGTTCCAGCTAAAGGTGCTAACACATCACATCTGGTCATCTGGTTTTCAATATGACTGAAGCATTTTACGAGGTGTCTCATTAAGCTATTGTCCTGATAGATGTTAATTATGCTATTCTTGGGCCAAGAGCCATAAGGGCTAACGACCACTAGGCTTCCTTGAAGTTATCGTAAAGCATCTAATAAAGACATGAGCCTGTATTCGTTTCAACAGATCATAAATGAAGAATTAAGGATGTTTTCTCTCGGCAGGGGGGTGAACTTGAGCCTCACTTTAGAATGGACTTGCACAAGAGCTCTCTTGGTGTTTGAATCGGATGGTATAAGAGGCTTTTGAACAACTGCACTACCTCACGATTTTTTTATTAGTGTAAAATGATATTTTCGTGTTTACTGGTGGTAAAAAGTTTATTGATTATATTATCGATTAAGTTAAAAATGAAAATGTCCATTCAAAAAGCTAAATGCCAATTCTTCGGGATTACACCACTCACTGTGTGTGCTGTTTTCTTGTGCTCCTCTCTTTTTTACTCTCCTCGTTCACTCTTTCATAAGTCCGACCTCAGACTTCAACGTGTTCAATCAGCCATTAAGCGCTGATGAGTGCTGCACTATGGTGCTGAAAATCCCAGGCTTAATGCATCCTAAGGCCCTACATTCATACTGCATGGAAAGCCATTGAAAAGGGGTGAGTTATTCTTCCATCCATCCAGCCATTATATGAACCGCTTATCCTTAACCAAGGCCGTGGGGGGACCAGCCTAGTCAGAGAAACATCCAGGACAGCTCGCCAGAACATACAGGGCAGAAACACCAACACATTCACACACACACACACACACTTAACCATTAGGGCAATTCCATCTCTTCAATTTGCTTAACGCACATGTCTTTGGACTGTGGGAGGAAACAGAGCACCTGATAGAAACCCACATAGACGGGGGAGAAGAGACAAACTCCACAAATAAAGGAACCTTCAGCTGCCCAAGAGCAAAGAACCTTCTTGCTGTGAGGTGACAGCCCTCTCCACTGAACCTCTGTGCTGCCTAAAAAGTTTGGATTGAACATTGAGTCCTGAAAGGATATGAGTGGTTTTAATTTTGACAACTTTGATTACTAGGTTAATAGTATATAATTAGTAGATTAATCAGTAGTGACAGCCCTGTCTGAAATGGAGACATTACAATAAGCCTATGAGTGTGAGTGGTTTCCAGACCTGAAATGCACACTCCTATTGTGTCAGCTTTTTCAGATGCTGTTGTTTGTTCATGAACAGGTGCTGACACGCATAGAAAAGGAAATTTCCAGAGCTAGGTTCTGCTAATGCAGAGCCATAGAAAACTACTGTTCAAGTCCTCATGCTTACATTTCCCCACTTAAGGTAGTGGAACAGTACTGGCTGCCCATTAGTGCACGGGACTGACCTAAATTTTGATCTGGCACTTCATTAAACCAAAGCAAAATGTTAACAGCAGAAAGGGCAATTGCATGTCTAGAGCCATAGACATCACGAGCTGTGAAAAATCTGCATGAAAAAAGGTTTCTTTGTAAAGTCACTAATTGAAATGCGAGGCAGGACATGGGGAATGCCGTTTTTTTCAATGCATACGTCTGCATATGTTAATTCTATAGGCCTCAGTGGCATACTCCTTCCTGTTGGCTCCAAAGCTTGGATACCGCATGCATGCTGAGCACATAACACACCCCCATTTACATGGAAATGGGCCAAGGGAGGGGGCGGGGAGGGCAAACTGGGCCCAGCCTTCTCACACACACACACACACACACACACACACACACACGCACACACACACACACACACACACACACACACACACACACAC
>JBBPCY010105711.1:0-19745 GCA_037974405.1 Brachyalestes nurse | reverse complement strand
TAATAATAATAATAATAATAATAATAATAATTATTATTATTATTATTATTATTATTATTGTTGTTGTTGTTGTTGTTGTTGTTTTCTTGTTGTGTTGTTATTGTTGTTAATACTACTACTACTACTACTACTACTACTACTACTAATAATAATAATAATAATAATAATAATAATATAATACTACTACTACTACTACTAATTATTATTATTATTATTGTTGTTGTTTTGTTTTGTTGTTGTTGTAATTATTATTATTATTATTATTGTTGTTATTATTATTATTATACTTGAATTCAGGCAATCACCTTGAATGTAATGAGCTATAATGGAAACTGACTCAGCTTAAAATTGCTTAATAAATCTGTCAAATTATCATTTAAAGAAAACACTTGGGTTCCCTAAAGAACCCTTGAAGAACCATTTTTGTAAATGGGGTGTATGAGTGTGAGTATGGACCTATGCATAGTGTAATGTTTCAATACAACCTTTTTTATCATCTGTTTCTTCTATGTGTAATATATTAACCAAGAATATATTTATTTTGGATCCAAATTCACTGCATGTGTCTCCAATGAAACATCTGGTCTGAAATAAAAAGCGAGAAAGGGCAAAAAAAGAGAGAGAATGAGATTTATCTAAGCTGACTTTCTGTAAGAATGATGTTTTCTGAGCTATGAAAATGTCTAAATAAAATCTGTCTGGAAATGACACAAGGCTTGCATACATAGCGTGCTTCAGGGTAGATGTTGTTGACATTTGGTGTATCTTCCTGAACTAAATTGCAATGTTTTTATCAATAAAATATACATTTATCATGCTTATGAGCCATGTTGTTTCCTCACAGCTGGGCTGTTATTTTTCTTGGGTGAGCAAATTTAATGAATCATATTTTAATGGGTGTGTGTGGAAAGCTTGTAACACTTTTGGGACTGATTGTGCCATTTCTGGAACCCAAACAAACAAGAGAGCTGTATGGGTGAGGATGTCTTTCCAGTATAATTGTCCTCTACATTTCTTTGAATGTCTGTTTATCATGCAAAAGGCTCTGGGAGAAAAAAAATAGCTTTTAGTGTCCATGATGTTAATTTCCTTTCCTTGTGAGCAAAGACTGGCCACTTATAATGCTGCTAATATTGAACATTTTCATGTGTCAATATAGTAACTGTAAAAACAAATTGATTTAGCTGCATTTTGTAGCATTGTCAGGCTTTACACTCTGAATCAATGAATGTATGTGGTTCTTCCATTTCTAAGGAAGGACCACTCTTACTCTTTATATATACATAAGACTGCAATAGCTTTTTTGGAATAGCTAGTGGCCTGGTGGTTAGAGAGCCCCTTTAATCAGAAGTTCCTGGGTTTGAATCCCAAGTGGCACCACTGAGGTACCTTTGAGCTAGGTACTGTCCCACTGATTTGAAAATTGTGTGACTATAAGAGGCCACTTTACTTACTGCATTAGTGAAAAAAATTAATCTTGACAAAAATGCCATTTGCTCCGTGACATACAAATGTAGCATACAACCATGACACACTAATGAAAATAATTAATTTGCAAATGCCAGACAATTGGTAAAACAAGGCAAAACCATTGAGTTTTTTATAAGACTTTTGTGAATAAATACATTCTCATATAGAACCCTTCATTTTTGACTTTTGCACATTTTTAGTGGATAAACCTGGTTGCTAGGTTGCAACAAAACTTTGCTATGTTTGACTATTTCTTTTTCAATCACTGGTGCTGCATCAGCAGTGATTCACTGACTGGCAATGTCTTAATGATATGAAATTGTGTAACATAAAATCAGATTGACCTACTGTCAAAGTTTAATCATAGCTTTTACAAAATACTGTAAAAAACCTATACAGCAGCTAGTTCCTCAAAAAACCATGTCATATGCCACATATGCTGGATCAGCAGAAGGATAGATAGATCTAAGTAAGGGTCAGTTAAGAGTTAATAATATCTCAAACTCAATACAACAACTCAAATTCATTTTATTGACTGCATTGTAAACAATGAAGGAGACCACAACTATCATCTTGAACAAAAGCTTATCGCCAGTTAACAAAGCAACAAGCTGTATTCCTCCTAACCCTTCCTATGAGTCCTAGTCAAGGCAGCAAAAACTAAAATGCCATTCTAAAACACTATCTAGACAGAATGTCAAGCATGTATCCCAACTGATAACCTCCTCTTCCTCAGACAGAGTAGGTCAGGTCAAGACAAATGAGGAGCTACTGACTTGCTGCTCTTCCTCAGAGCTGCAGCACCTGCCAGGACATTTATATTTGAGTCCTATCCTACCAGATGGCCTGTCCTGCTGGTAATCCAGAACTTATCAGACCCTTGGAGCATCAAACAGAGACGATAAGAAGCAAAGAGACCGACAGTTCTTTTCCTAGGATAGCTACACTACAAAAGAAGAATAAGCTGGTTTTCTGTTTTTTTTAGGAAAATAGGTAAGTGCAGCTGTATTAAGTGTTGACTATTGAGGTCATTAGTCATCAGTCTGTACCTAGATTCTGTTTATGCTTCTCTATCCAGTTTTACTTGTTTTAGTCTACTTGCTCTGAATTTCCTTCAAGTGCACCACAAGACTTTTGTGGAAAGTCCCTGGTTCAAACAAGATATGTCAGAGAATTCTTTTCAAGAGATTCTTCTGATATTCCTAATGCATGTCTCCTCACGAGTCAAGGGAAGCCATGTTGGTACCAAAGCCATGTTGGTCTCCATCAATGGGATAACTACTTATAAAGGGTACCAAAAAAGGGTCCTTTGAAGCGATGCCATAGGAAAGATCTTGGAGATCTACCTCCCTGCCAAGTTTAATTCCAGCCCTAATCTAACACACCTGATCCAGTATCTGAAATTTAGAGCCAAATATGCTGGATCTAAACTCTCCAGGGTGGACCAGGATTAGACACCCCTGCCATATGGGAACCACTTTTGCTTTCCCAACAGTCTCTTCAGTGTACGGTTAACCAAAGAATTGTTTTTTACAAATGAGATGTGTGAAAAACCTTTTTTTTCAAGTTTAAAGGTCCTCTACATAATATGAAAGTTCTAATCTCGTCAAAGAAACAGCTAAACTCAGGCCAAGAAACATTTCGGAACCTTTACATGCTTAGGAAAGAAGTTTAATTAGAAAAGATAAGAAAGAATTTTAATAATACCGAGGAAAATTATTGTGTCATCAACATGCTCAGTGCATGTTAAGGATAAAAAAAGAAAGAATAAAAGATAATAAAGGAATAAAAATCAAAAGATAGACAATAACCAATAGTGCAACACCATGATGACAACGTTAGTGTAACAAATAACAGAATAACACTGACATTGCTGTGTGTAAAGGTTTAGTTGACTGTACCAGCACATCAGTCCTGCAAAATGACTTATGAATGTGGGTGTGTTAATGCAATAAAAATAAATGCAATAAAATAGCAGCAGATTATATAGTAATGAGATGAACATTCAACAAAATTCAGTCAATTCACAGATTAAACAGTTAAGTTGTATATTGTAGTAAAACTGAACATTTCTTGACTGATTTGTATTACAATCCTAAAGGCTCTAATGATTTTATTTCATCCAGTGGGCAGAATGGTTGATTTAGCTATTTTAATTTAATTGTATTAACAAACTGGAATTTTCACCAGCTGTGCTTAGGAATATATATATAAATATCAGTTTCACAAAAATGACTCAAAGAGTGCCTAAACCAACAAATCAAGGGCCAGTTTTGGAGTAAACTTGAGTGGGTAAATAATTCCATGTCCTCTCTTTGTAATGTATTTGGGTTGGCACACATGACCTAACATTTGTGTCCATGAATGCAATGACTCTAAGAGTAGAAGAGAACATTGTGGTTTTCCCTCCATCCATTTTACACCATTACTAATTTCCACCACAGCCGCAAAACACCAAATTTGCTCTGACTGCAGAGTTGGCAGAGCTGACCCTCAAGCAAATAGCAATCCCAAAACAGAGTGAGGAGAAATATATGATTGGGGGAAAAAAACAGCACAGATTGCTCTGGCAATAGTGAATACAAAAACACAGTTGTCTCTAAAACCCTTAAATCTTCCTGTTTACAATTTTTGATACTACAGTTAACCACGGACACCACTGTGCACTCTTAGAATAAAGATGCCATGGATTTTCTGCTTCCATTTTTGTCCGAAGATTTCACTGGTTTATATTGGTTTTTATTTCCATGTGGACATTTTGAAACTTAAAGAACCTTCACAGAATGTACAGTTACACTAACACATTTCTAGAAGTGTATATCTGAATCAAGAACCTTTATTTGTGGGAGAGTGGCTACTTTGTAGGTAAAACCTTTGTAGAATGCTTCTGCATCTTAATACTCTCATAGAACATGATTTATTATAATTTACTCTACACTATATGGACAAAAGTATTGGGACACACCTGTTTTTCAGGGTTTGGGCTAGGCCCCTTACTTCCAGTGAAGAACAATCTTAATGCTTCAGACATTTCAGACAATGCCATGCTTCCAACTTTGTGGACCCAGTTTGGGGAAGAACCTTTTCTATTTCAGCATGACTGTGTCCCGGTGCACAAAGCAAGAGTCCATAAAGACATGTTTGGATGAGTTCAGTGTGGCAGAACTAGACTGGCCACACAGAGTCCTGACCTCAACCCCATCAAACAGCTTTGGGATGAACTGGAATGGAGATTGTGAGCCAGACCTTCTCATCCAACATCAGTGCCTGACCTTATGCATGCTCTACAGAATGAATGTCAAAAAAGTAATGTAGAACCCAAAGTTGTCTCTTTTGGTGTTCTTTTGATTAGTAGAAGAGGCTCGTTTGGATGTCGTTAGACTCAGCCATGTTAACAAACTCTCACCAGCTGCCTTCTAAGTGCACCACAGGGGCCGGGGGAGGTCTTTGAACGAGTATGCTGGGGGGCATAGCCAGTTTTACAACATGAAGGAAAATGGTTTTGCATACTCACATGCCAGCACTGGCTATCCCAACCTTCTGTGCAGCATCGCATGTACACCGATCAGCCACAACATTAAAACCACCTGCCGAATGTGGAGCACCTGGTGGCCTGGTAGTTAGGGAGTTGCCCCTGTGATTGGAAGGTCATGGGTTTGATTCCCAGTACTGCCAGTGGCACCACTAGGGTAGGTTCCCTTGAGCCAGGTATTGGCCCCACACACTGCTCCCCATTGTTGGCAGCCCACTGCTTCTCTCAGCTGAATGGGCTGAATACAGAGGACTCCAGTTATTTCCTCTGGGATCAATATAGTATATTAAACTGTGTAGGTCCTCGTCATGTGACCAAAACCTTGATCCATTGAGGTATGGCACCAGCATGCTAGCATCATATCCTATAAGATGCTATTCCAGTAAGCAGAATAGAAGTCCTCAGGGAGTACCATTGTCCCAAAGGGTTGATGTCAGAGTAACATCCACATGAATGCTAGAACCCAAGGTTTCCTGTTGTGGCTGATCTGTGTATGGTCCAAAGGAGAAGCTTGTAGGTTTGCTGATGCTTAACATAACTAGAGCTTCTCAAAGTGAACTTTATTATCTTCGCAACCATATACAAGTATACAGAGACAAAATGGCAAAGCTCAGGTTCCTCTGTGTACGTACAGTGCAACAGATATAAGACATTGTGAAACTGGCTAAACTGCAATTGTGAAACTGCAAATAAGAAGTATAAAATAAGCTAAAGGTGAGATTTAACCATTACCTTTCATCCAAGCACATAACCCTTGTTACTTTTATTATTCTTATTTGTACACTCTCTGAAAATCCCTGAAAAAGGGACCAATATAAATGGTCCAAAAAATTACTCTAGGGTAAAATAAAGTTAACAATGTTTTTCTTTTCCCCACTTATGTAGCATCTTCTCAGAGATTTTGTCCCGAATCATTATAGGAAGTGGAATCAAAGTTGAGTGATCCTTTACTATGTGTCTTTGAGAGTTTGTAATATATTGACCCATCTCACTCGCAGAACTATTCAAGCACATAAAAGTTAACGAGAGCACCTTCTGGGTCAGTGGCCTGTGGCCCTGGGAGCGGGGCTCTGCGTGCTTTCTTTGAAGCGCGATCATTTAGTCTAAGGCCATGCTGCTGCAGCCATGGCTCCGGGCCAGAAGAGCAGGTAACAAGCCTTTCCCACACAGCCTGAGAGCGCACTCACACTGCTAACGTCCTGACTCAGCGATAGCTAGCTTTGAATGAGGAAGGAGAATAAAACGCAAAGAGCTTCAAAGCAGCTTTCTGGTTACGGGTCACGACAAATGCTCTCAGGTTGAAGCGCAGCTAAGGCTGTTCCTCTGCACGAGGACATGAAAAAGACTTCAGTGTCATTTTGATGATGGGCCCCTTGCTGTAGCTATAGGTGAGCGCAATGGGCCTGGTACCTAAAATGATTTATCTTCTGTCATGTTTTAGCAAGGCATCACCACATGCTTCCTACTGTAGCTGACTCAACTCGCCTCAGCATAAGAAATGCAAACAGTCCCCAGGAATCCTTATCATGATTAGGCACTAACTAGCTTGTCCGTGGGCTGTGAGAGAGGTCATCTGGGTAATGAAGTCATAAGTCATCTGGTAGTGATAGTTTAATTGTCGGGTGTTAATAAACATCTCCGTTCTGTGTAGCTGAAAGTGTTAGCGCAGGCTAATGTGCACTCCTGGTGGTTATCTTAGGGAAAATCTAGGTTCTAATTATTATGCTGACTTATTATAATTACAAAATTGATGTGTGTGGGCATAGATGAGCAAGCATGCCTCTTATTATCTATATTTAGGTACTTGAGAAGCCATGTCCTCTGTAAGTTTGTGTTTAACACTACTGCTTGTTGACTGTTTCTTTGATCAGGTCTTTGTCTCATCTCCTGGATCTCACCTTTCTGAGGTAAATGCATGTAAACTCTGGCCTTTTTCCTTTTTTTATCATAATTATCATGGCTTTCATGTGATTATTATAATTCCCGTCTGGAGCACATGATGGCCACCTTTCAGAATACAGGTTTTCAAGGTGCTCTCCTCTCTTAGAGAGTTTTTACCTTTCATTTCTGGTTCTTATCATTGTTTCTTCCTCATGTTCTCAGCAGTTCTTTTCAGCGCCTGTTTATGTTCTGATGAAGTTTTCCATTCTGAGTGTGATTTCTCTCAGTGATTTTCCTTCTGAGTCTAAGTTCCTCTAGATTTTTCTTGTTCTCCTTCGTCTTCACGCTCTTAGGACGTTATTCATTTGGAAATTCCTTTTGAATGTTGGTTACTTTTACTGTTTCGTTCTTATGCTCTTGGGAAGTATTTTCTTTTTTCTGAGTTTCAGTTCCCTCTAAGCATTTCATCATCCTCAGCTTGCTCAGTAGGGTGCCAGACCCAGATTTCCATGCAGCTTTGTGACAGCATCTTTTGTAAAATGCCGTCTACAAAAAAATCTAGTTTTAATTTCTTCGAAAGCTGAAAGAACTAAAACATAACCACGTCTGGGTCTGCAGAAACTCAATTTGGGAAATTTTGTAGATCGAATGCCCTGCAGGTCTGGAAACTGGTACAGTGCTTTGTAGAAGAAGTTTGGATGCCTTGTCTTCAGTTTGCTCTGAACCAATATTCGTCTCCCTCACTTTGCCTTCAGCTTTTTCCACTGAACACAGCGCTCAGGCCCACGTTTGCCATTTTGGAAGCTAAACAATAGTCGCTTGTCAAGTGCTGATATCGATAACAACTATTTATTAGAGTTGTGCCGATGCTTCACGTGTGAAGTCATCAACTCTGTAATCTAATTTTCCCATTACGCATGAAAACACCTATTTTCCATTATTTTTGTCTTAGTTTTGGACCGATTTTTTTATTTGAGGCTGGAGATATTCCTGCGCTTTTTGCATTAAGTTTCATAAGTCTCATTTGCCAACATTTTTATGATGCTCTGATGCGTTTACCGCCATCTATTGGTTTATGTCAAGAAAATGAGCTTGCCAGACAGTTAAATAAAAGCATTTTAATGCACCAGTTAAAACATCTCAGCTGGCAAAAGCTAAGATCCAGTTTACAAGAAATTAATAAAGAGCCTACCAGTACATTGCAAGGCACAAGAGTCCTGAAACAGTCTCCACACCCAAAGGTCTCTTCATATGGGCTACATTGACTGTACTTCTTGTTACCTTGAATTCAACCCAATAGACACTGTGCGGTAAAAAATTGGGGCAATATCATTTTAATCCAATTTTTATAATATTAACTTGATAAATATAGTCGTGATTAAAATATTCACAGATCTTAAAATGTTTGGTTCCCCAAAAACCTTTCAGTCAGTGCTTTGTTAGAGAACAAAACTTTTTTTGTGACATGTGAGTGCGGAATCCTATAGTGGTTTTTATAGTGGTTATGTAAGTTCAACTCATTAAGCAGCTACTTTTGTCACTCAGTCTATGTTTGTGGCACATAATTTATTTTCACACAAATTGTCATATAAAGATCATGAATTAGAACATTTTATATATATTTTTGATACACACTACCATACTGTGCAAGAATAAGAATACATGACACACACCAGTCACCTTTTATTGCTAATACCATTAAATAAGGTTAGAGGTTTTTTTTTATCCCAGCTAAGAACCATTAAGGGACCTTTGTTTGTTGTCTTACTGCAAATTGGATGGTCACCCACTGGTGAGAAAGGTTATAGTCAAGGCACAATACAGCGAATTCGGGAAGTGAAAATGTGGGAGCTGTGGCCTATCTACTTTTATTTCAATCCAATCTTGTCAAACAAACATGAGTTCAGGAAAAGCAAAAGGAAAACAGGGGACGGCTCGTTTCCCTCCCCAACCCAAAGGTAGGTGGCCTCTCTCTATGAGACAAATAAACTTCCTCCTCTCATCCCCTACAAAGATGTTAAACAGAGAACTAAAGGTCGGGGCAGGAGGTCATTTCACATATGGCCAGCTCCATGTCATGGCACTGATTCTGAACTCATGATCTGTGGCAATAGTTGCGTCTGTAACTGGCTGACGTAGGGAACATCCCGAGGATCCTCATAGTCTTCTGAGAATTATTCATCAATTACTCAGCAATGGGTGGTTTTGTTTTGGATATGCAGGGACACATGAAGTTGTTTTCTCACACCATCTTTGTTTGACAAACGTACTCAAACCGACACCGTTCTGCACATTTCCGTAGGAATGTTTAATTAAAAGGTTAAAGCGGCCCCATAAATTTGAATATGGTTGGGGAACATCGATCGCGGCTCATAAGGAGAATGAAGTTTCCACTGGAATTCGGGACCCTTGATAATCCCATTATTTGTTCAGAAACCATTACGTCTGTTGAATTAACTGTAATTTTGTTGTTGTCGTTATATTACTGTTTGGACATTGCGACAATGTGATGTGAACCTCAGTTGAAACCACAGTGGAAATTCATTAGGCCTCTGAGCACATGAACACTGGAAACTGCTCGAAACTTCAAGCTCTGCAAACAATAGTGTCAAATAAAGCGTCACGACTAAAACTCTGAAAGAAACATTTATAGCAGCCAGACTTTTTTCAATGTTGGTGATTTTGTGTTAAATGTGCACTATGTGGGCTTCCCCTCTAAACTGTAATATTATGACGTATTTATCCACAAGTTCAATTAAACTTGGCGAGATTTTTGGACATTGAAGCTGAGGATATGGATGGTGATGGAGCGCCATTCTGTAAATGAATTAGTATTTCTTGGTACCAAACCTCGGTAATGGTGTTCTGGCTAAATGCAATCAAATCCTGCAGCAATGTTCCAAAATCTAGTGTAAATCCTTCTCAGAACACTAGAAATTTTTTCAATACCTTTTTTATCAGAACAAACACTGGATGGACAAGTGTGTACAAACCTTTGTCCAAATTGGGCTGGTTTCCTAAACCCGTATTGATTTTTTTTTCCCTTTCTCAGGGCCATTTCCTTTAAGACCAGGCCTTATCTGGGATCCCTCACCTGCCAAACCAACCCCAACCCCACACCTGCATCACCTCCTCTCTGTTTTCTAGGAAATGTGTCTAAGATGTGCTTGCTAGTATCTTCTGACAGGGGGTTTCTGTTGTCTGAGAAGTAGTGCCTCCAGGTATGTTCCTTACAAGCACTCATAACCAAAATTCTTCCCACCTTGAGTCATAAAAGGTGAAACAGCTGCAGTCTTCTTCACACTGTGTGTAGAACACCTTGGGTTACTGAACACCATAACTATTGCTTACAATGGCGCATATCAAAAAGGGGCATATTAGAATCAGAAAACTGGATTGATCCTGGAGGAAATGTAATGACTGCAGACACTGAGACACAGAGACAAGAACAATATAAAATATAAAGTCTAAATACAATCTAAATTCAAATCTGTGGAAGAAATAACCTCAGTATGAAAATACACCGTGCTATATACAGAAATACTGGATATAATCACTCAAGTAACACAGTTGAGTGAAACCTGCTGGCTAGTTTGAATGATAGTTTATTGGACTTAGTAGGGAATCCAGGAGTATTATTAAGTAATAAAAAGTAATATTGACATTATTAGAAATCTACTGCTAACTTTGTCAACACAGACACAGTGTTTTCCAAACACTTTAAGTCCTCTTGGCCTGCACATATTACTGCATACATGAGTGTTTTCTTAGCATTAAGCACACATGGTTTGACTCATCCTTAAATAAAGGAGCTCTTAAGATGTTTACAGTGGGAATAGTCAAGCAAAGAAAACACCAACATGTGGAGATTCTCCGATACTAGGAAGCACCATTTTAGTAACATCATAGTATATACCTTGAATTTCTCAGTTCCCCAATATGGTCCACAGTTTACCTTCTTTAAAGATGAACAAAAGCAGGAGGCGACCCTGAAAAATAAGTCTGAAGATGAATATTTTGGATTTTGTGTGAGTTCTCATGTATTTTGTAAGCCAACATTTCACTCATCTCATGACTGCCTGTATCATGAAGGGTCTCCAGACATCATAAAGCATCGTACTACTTTAAGAAATGACATTCAAAGATCTTTCCATTTCTGAATATTATGCTGCTAGTAAGATCACCTTTCTTATGTGGCATATCACAGCAAATCAGTCAGTATTTGACTTCATTCAATTCATTTTTTTTCAGTTTTTAAGTTTCTTTTTTTTTTTGTTATTTGTTTTATTTGTTGTTTTTTTTGTCTTTAGAGCAATGCAGACAACCTTTTGATATTCATCTCTTTAGGGTTCTGGGGTAATGGGGCACTGTGGGTAATGGGGTAATGGGGCACTGGGGCACTGTGATTTCGGGCACATAAAATATGGAAAAATCCATCACATTAGCTTGGCTAGCACTAGCATTAATTTACCAAAAGTGTGGTAGAAACAATTAAAGCATTAACTGGCACAAAACTGGTGTCTAACGAGCATGAGCAAGTTACATAACGAGAGCATGATAGTACTTTTAAGCCATTTCATTACTTTTTCCTGATGTACACAGTCTATGATAAAACTATTAAAACTGTTGAAGAGATGGACGCTCATCTACACTAAGAGAATTCTAAAGGTTCTAAGAGAATGCACTTATATGTTGTTAGATGTATTTGCTGCATTTTTTAGAAAGTTTGTCGCACTTGTAAATTTCCAACTTTTGAAACAATTCTATGTGATACATTTATTAAAAAGGCTTAAGAAAGTGACCTGATTTATAAAAATTATTGTAAATTCAAGCAGTAATCTTCAATTGCTTGTTTTCCCAAGACTATGAACAGGAACCAGCACTATACACCAGTCAGCCACAGCATTAAAACCACTGACAAGTGAAGTGAATGTCACTGATTATCTCGTCACAGTTCCGTCTATTAAGTGGTCGGATATACACTATATGGACAAATGTATTGGGACATTACACCAACAGGGACTTGAATGACATTGCATTCAAGTACATAGACTTTAATATGGAGTTGGACCCCTTTTGCAGCTTCCAGTTTCTTCTTAGGAGGGCTTTCCGCAAGAGCTTCTGTGAGAATTTGTGCCCATTCATTCTGTAGAGCATTTATGAGATCAGGCACTGATGTTGGATAAGAAGGTCTGGATCACAATCTCCACTCCAGTTCACCTCAAAGGTGTCCAACCTTTATGGACAAGAATGTCTTTGAGAACCTTGCTTTGTGTACTGGGGCACAGTCATGCTGGAATAGAAAAGGTTCTTCCCCAAACTGTGTCCACAAAGTTGGAAGCATGGCAATGTCTTGTTATGCTTGATTTTATACACCTGTGGCAATGGGTATAATTGAAACACCTGAATTCAATAATTGAGAGGTGTATCCCAATACTTTTGTCCATATAGTGTATAAGGCAGCAAATCCCTGAAAAGGGGAACCAAGGCTTGCTGATTTGCATATAGAGCGAAGGCTAGTCCGTCTGGTCCAGTCTCACAAAAGAAGAAGGTGGGAAGATGATGAAAAGAAGGCGAGCTTTCAGAGCCTATGAGATACTCTGAGAAATGTTTTGCAGGGAAGCCTTGGGCCCTGGTGATTATTTGGATGTTGTTTTGAGACGTACCACCCACCTAAACATTGTTGTAGACTAAATATGCCCCTTGATGGCAACAGTATTCCCTCATGTCATATATATACTGCACACTGCCACACTGCAAAAAGGTTTTTAACAATGGTTTAGGGAACTTGACCGAGTTCACCCTGTTGGTTTGCCCTCCAAATTACTCAGATCTCAGTCCACTTATACTAAAGAAGGCTTAGTGCGTCATCTGAAGACTTCGGTAACTACTATGAATCATCAGTTCATCACTATGAAACGAAAATGTAAGTTATAAGACTCTAGAATCTTGTATGCAATTATGAGTGTTATGGGCTGAAGTGTGGACCCTCATTAAGGAAGCTTGGGGTTTAATGGGGTAAAGCTCTGACTGTTCCATTAAGAAGACCTAACTCAGGGGGTGGTAGATCTGAGTTAGTATACATGGTGTGCTGTACATGGGTAACTGTATATCTAATAAAGATGGAGACCAAACACCCCGTTGAGCTGGGATATGCCCTCCAGCATGTGAGCCTGAACCAGCAGATCTGGGGGTCATCAGTTCTTGCGTCAAAAGTGCAGCACACTAACAACTGACAGATGTAGCCACTTCCTCCTGCTGCCTGACCAAGGAGGGGGTCGAATTTAGAGAGAGATAGAGAGAGTTTACTATTCAGTTTAGTGACACAAGGGTAAAGATAAAGGGCATACAGTAAATCAAGAGAAAAGGCCAGAGCATTTTTACTCTGTAGCTATGAAAGGTCCAAGTGGTAATACATGTTTGATGTGAAGATCATTATTTACTATTGCTAAAGTCATGATCATTTAAAATATGCAAGCATTTTAAACCTATGGAAACAAATTACATGAAAACAGTCGAATGTAGTCGTTCTTTTTTAAACAACACATAAAATTCCTATAATGTTTAGTGACTGGATCATTATTCATTGCCATTTAGGCTGAGAGGATGTATTTACCCACTGGGCATATAGAGCCTTAATCAGTGTTTGAAGTTGCTTAATATGGCCTACGACATATTATCCAGTTTTGAGTCCAAAACTGCCTCAAGCTGGCCTGTCCTAATTCAACATGCCAAGTAAAAATTGACAGAATATTGTCAAGCATAGTTCGAATTACCTTACTTTGACTGTGCATATATATATAATCCAACATTGTTAGTCAAGATATTCTAACTATCCACGTATTATTTGAACTGCTTAACAGGTCGGCAGTTTATTTATGCACACATTCACACCTAAAGGGCTAAGTAGCATCTTCTAGCCAGGATAACCTTTCATCGTGTGCTGTTCACACCCTACTGATGGTCTAGGGCAAGAAATTTTCCTTCATTCATTTAAACTTCAAGTTCCATTTCATTACGTAGAACATAACACATATAACACATAAAAATGTTAACAAATCGAAATGCAAACATCCTTTTGGCTGTCCTCTAGCAGTCTCGACTGTAGTCCTCTGAATCAGTACACTAAAGAGTAAAGTGGACATCGTCACACACCACACAGTGTGAACAATGTGTGAGATTCATCTCTGCATTTAACCCATTAACCCGAGTGCAGCAGAGGGCAGTCAGCGACGCAGCCCCCAGGGAGCAGAGTGTGGAGACGGTACCGTGCTCAAGGGTACCTCAGTGGTGTCACTGGCAGTCCTGGGATTCAAACCCACGGCCTTCCAATCACAGGGACAACTCCCTATCTGCCAGACCACCAGCTACCCCTGTTTTACAAGCTTAGTGCTACATTTTGTCACCAACACTAATGTGTGACTCCATTGGCTGCCCACTGTACTGCACTGTAATACTGCATTGTTCCAGTCTCCCTGCTGTGTCCCCCGTATAGTATTATTGTATTTTTATATTTTGTTTTTTAGGCACTGTACATTCAGAGATATATTTATATACATATAGGTTTAATTATAATCAGTGTTGGGAGTAACACTATACAAAAGTAAGGAATTACTGTAATGCGTTGCTTTTTGTTGTAACACGGTAATGTAAGGCATTACAGAAAAAAAAAATTGGTAATATTTCAACCCGGAATGAAGTGATGGGGTTTTTTTTCTTCAGCAGAGATCAGCAGAGGGGGAATGTCCATGCAAAATTTTTCACTTCTTGTAGTCAGACAGAACAGAGAGATGAGCAGGGGCGGACTGGCAGTCTGTACGATCTGGAAAAGTCCAGAATGGCCATCCGGTGCACAGCCACCCCCCACCCCCTCGGAACCACGGGCGTCAGCCTGTATTTGTTGGCCGAGATGCGCATAGCCCCCTAAACTCTGCATTGCAGAGTGTTTCTATCGCGCACCCCCCACACACTTTTTTTAAAATTTAATTTTGTATTTATTTTTATTCATCATTTAATTGTTCTATTTTTTATTTAGTTTATTTCTTTATTTTTAAAATTCTTTTTCACAATTGCTCATGTACTTATATGTTTTACTTCTTTCATATTGTGTATTGTAGTGTTTTAAGTGTAATTGTTTTAAAGCAATAAAAATATATTAACAAAAAAAAAGAAACATGATCTGCTAAAAGTAAGCGATGAACTGTGAGAACCCGAGCGTAACTTTTGAGCCTGACCTGACATGGGGCCATCAGGATTAGATCAATATTTAAAGCTAGTGTGCTGTGCGTATTAGCACACTGGGAAGAAACCATTCACTATGGGACAGATCTCATGTAATCGAAACATAAATGAAAATGCAACACCCAGTTAAAGGCTTTTTCTGGGACATTTCTGACCCTGTCTTATGGTCACTTCATGCTCAAAATGTTGTTGGTCTGAGCTGGCTGGGCAAAGTGTAAACAAACCTTTGCTTTTAGGACTACAGAAGGAGGCTGTAGGAACTCCCAAGATGTCTTTTCTACAACTACACAAACTGAATTGCAATCCATCCTAATGACTGCCAGTTCTTCCAGTGGAAATAAAGGACAGGAAACAGTTCTTGTTAAACTAGTTCATTTGGCAGCCGTCTGTTTCTCTGAGAGTATAATTATTTGTCAGCTTACAATAAAAGTACATTTTAATAAGCTGGTAAAATGTGAAAATGATTTAAATAACTGTTGGTGCAGAAACAAGAAGGTCAGGTCTGACATAATACATAGATCTGTATTATCTTCATCAAGCCTCAAATTAGGCTTGAGGAAATAGACCATGTTATTGGTGGGTTTTATTTGACTTGTAGAGGAGCCCAAATGTCATCACAGTGGTGTTTGGCACACTCTTGCTAATTTATGCTTGAAACCATTGGTTTGTGTCTGGACTTGCAGTCATTGCAGTTGCTTATTTGCACTTACACTGTACTCTTTTGTTTTCCTTTTTTAAGTAGTTGCTGTATCTATCCTCACAGTAACATATGTAATATGTTATACAATTAGACAATTAGGCAATTGTCATACAATTACACGTATGTTATATTGACTATATGGGCACCAGCAGGGACTTTAATGACATTGCATTCAAATATATAGACTTTAATATAGAGTTAGTCCCCTCTTTGTAGTTATAACAGATTCCACTCTTCTTGGAAGGCTTTCCACAAGATTTTGTAGTTTCTGTGGGAATTTGTGTCCATTCATTCTGTAGAGCATTTATGAGGTCAGACACTGATGTTGAATGAGAAGGTCTGGATCACAATCTCCGTTCCAGTTCATCCCAAAGGTGCTGGATGGGGACTCTGTGTGGTCAGTCAAGTTCTTCCACACTGAATTCCTCCAGCCACGTCTTTATGGAGCTCTCTTGTTGTTGTCCAGTGCCCAATCTCTGAACACCAGTTGCTGTAATATTTTTGGCCATATAATGTGTGAGTGTGCGAGTGTGTGTGTACATGTGTACACACACAGACCCACACACACAAAAGGGACATAAGCAAATTAAAGTTATTTTTCTCAGCGTAAGTAATACTAGACATCCACAAGGAGCACATTGATGTATGGTACATAAAATCCCTATTTACTGTACACTGTTATTTGTATTTATTCTTTTCAGTTTTGTTTTGTGTATTTAGTGATCATTTTACAGATCTGGTTGCACAATGCTGGAATATTCCTTTAACACTATCCAGTGGCTTTTCGAAGTTGGAGTGTGCGGGTGAAGATAAAACAGCCCTGGACCGAATTCCTTCGTTAAACCTGATTCTCCACTGAACAGGGTTACCAGTCCAGAATGTGCTTTAGTCAGTAACCATCCAGAAAACATCCAACACTTCCTGAGTGTGTGTTTATGGACTGCTGCTGAATGTCAGTTGTGTGTGTGTGTGTGCGTGTTTTAAGGCTGCACAATCTGTTAATAGTAATAGCTGTATCTGTCTCTGCAATACTGATATAACATTAGGCTGCAATATGCAAATGAGCCTCTAACCAATGTTTCCAGTGTTTCTGACTGGGTGACCAATCACAGCTCTGTGTGAGTTACTGTGTGTTCTGATAATTCAAGGTGTTCTTGTAATCTGACAAAAGGATATTGATTATGTTGACTGCACAGACACACATAGACAAGAACAGTATAAAATGTAAAGTCTAAAATAAGTCAGAACTCTACAGAAATACTCACTGTGTTACAGTATGTACAGAAAAGGCTAAGATATAAATTCTATAGATAAATATACAGATAGTGGTTAGGAGGTCTCTATACTGAGTCTGTTACTGTATGTATCAGAGATCAGTAATATTGACATAAGTAATGATATTGTGATATAGCTGGTGGCAATAGGTTCGAATCCCAAGACTGCTAGTGGCACCACTGAGGTTCCCTTGAGTAAGGTACCGTCTCCACACACTGCTCCCCGGGTGCTGTGTGCCTGACTGCCCGCTGCTTCATTTGGTGAATGGGTAAAATACAGAGAAATAATCTCACACTGTTTACACTGAGTACTGTGGGGTGTTCACTTATGACAGAATGATCACTTTAAACTTTACTTATTTTATATTGTACATAATAATAAGGACATAATAATATTAAGATATTGCAGTTTAATTTCCATTGACGGTAGCGGTATAATCTGTCCGTATTATGCGGGGTGTGTGTGTGTGTGTGTGTGTGTGTGTGTGTGCACGCGCACGCTGATCTGTTTGATAGGATTACAGTTGAACTCCACTTATCTCTCTCTCTCTCTCTCTCTCTTTCTCTTTCTCACTGATGTGTCGGATCCATTCACTCTCGCTGCATAGAAGAACACGATGGGGACAGCTTAAGAATGTTTCACATGCCTGGTTAGCAAATGTAGCGTCATACTGAGACTCTGTATCCTAGACGACGTTTCCTCCCTGTTCTGTCACGGCCTGTTCCTGCTGTAGCCGCTTCCTCCTCTCATGGCAGTGCCAGGCTGCAGAGTGTTTGAAGCAGGGAAGATTGTCACCAATACTAATTTAAGGAACCTTTAAAAAACAAAGTTGCCATTATACAATCATATATACACACTACCAGTCAAAAGTTTGGACACACCTCTCATTCAAAGATTTCCTTTGTTTTTTTTACTGGCTACATTGTAGATTAATATTGAAAACATCACCTATTGCTCTGATGACAGCTTTGCACAGTCTTGGCCTTTTTTCAATTAGATTCATCGACCTGGAATGGTGTTTAATTAACAGGAGTTCTTCATCAAGAGTTCATTAGTGGAATTTCTTGCCTTCTTAATGTGTTTGGGATCATCAGTTGTGATGGTGGGATTGGTACACAGTTAGTGATCCTATTCCACTACGGTTCTACTCCACATTATGGCAAGAACCACTTAACCAAGTAAAATGAAACAACAGGCCATCATTACTTTATTACAAAACATATCCTGGTTTGTTTAACTCGTTTCTTTTGTTTGCTGCACAATTCCATGTATTCTTTTATCATTTTGTTTGTTTTCAATATTCATTGACAATGTAGAAAATAATAAAAACAAAGAAAAAACATTGAATGAGAAGATGTGTCCAAACTTTTGACTGGTAGTGTATTTAACCCGTTTAACCCATTCACCAATCCATGCAGCAGTGTGTGGGGACGGTACCTTGCCCAAGGGTACCTCAGTGGTGCCACTGGCAGTCCTGGGATTCAAGCCCATGACCTTCTGATTGCAGGGGCAACTCCCTAACCACCAGGCCACCAGACCACTAGGCCACCAGGCCACCAGCGGCACCAGCAGCACCAGTACTCCAGATTTCAATAAAACTCTGAGATGACTTTTCCAAACAGAGCAGTCTAGGTCCAGACAACACACACACACACACACACACACACACACACACACACACACACAGAGTATCCCCACACCATTAGGGCTGTCAAAAACTGACAGTCGCTGTGCAACAGGCGAAGAGCAGAGGCTATTTTGGCATTTAAAACATTCTCTTTGATATTCACTGCTGGGCTCGAGGGTCTGGAGAACACATTTTTGAGTCTCTCATGAATCTACAACCAAAATGTATTAAAGCAGGAGTCTCAGACTATCAGCCCACCACATTTTTTTTTACGAAGCATGAATTACATAACATCAGCTTAGGTTTAGGTTTAAGTGGGAACATCAAACAAACACCATAAGCCTCAGTAACTCTGATCAGGGAAGGTTGTGATTTTCTCTTATTCTAATAAACCGAAAACGAGAAAAAACTCCCCGGTTACCGAAAGGTGTGGGATGTTAAAACAGATCAATAAAACAGAAAGGGATGATTTGTAAATCATGTAAACCTTATATTTAACTGAATATAGTACAACAATAACATATCAAATGTTATTGTTTTGTTCAAAACAAAGAGCAACAAAAGCCTGGAATAGTTGTGTAATAACTTAAATAAAAATACATATATTCTATTGGTTATTCTGCTTCTACTTTCTTCTCACTGATAAAGGGCTTTCTTATTTTATCTTAAGCAACATGATGGCACAGATAACAAATAACCTACAGCCTTCGGAAAAATTCTTTCTCAGTTTCTCGAATGAGACTTTCTCACGTTAATATTTAAAATCAAGGGTTTTTTCCAGTCTTTTGGTGAGACCCATCCCTGAGAAATTAGTAAAAATGAAGAAAAAGAAGTAGAGGAGTAGAAAAATGGAGGACGAGGACATGACCCTCAACTTCCCTCTGAAAGTTTATTTAATTATCACCTGCAGATTATTTCCATTTCTAACACAGAGGTGCAGCTAAACATCCTCACACACACACACACACACACACACACACACTCACACACACACTCACACACACACACTCACACACACA